>CM060971.1:99900955-100153455 GCA_030765045.1 Tenodera sinensis
CATTATTATTATCATTATTATTATTATTATCATTATTATTATTATTATCATTATCATTATCATTATCATTATCATCATTATTATTATCATTATCATTATCATTATTATTATCATTATTATTATTATTATTATTATTAATTTTATCATTATTAATATCATTATTATTAATTTTATTATTATTAAAACATTACCTGCAACTCATGTGCAATCTTTGCTACAGAAATCTTGAAAAATAATATATTCACATGCCTCAAAAGCCATTAATTACTAGCAACTATATTACCATATAGATGTTGTAACGATAAAATGGAAATAATACCCAGAACACTTCCAGAGATAGCCCTATGTAAATATCATAAAAAAAATGAATGTGTCAGATTTTATACAGCGTGATGGGCTTGAGCATGGTCCGTTGCGCATGCGCCAGTTGGTTTTCACACGCCTCCCGCCTCCACATCAAAGCGTGTACCGCGAAGTTCTTCCTCCTTTCATAATGAGCGTGTTCTAATAACCCCCTGACATTACACAAACAGTTGGATGTGAGCTATAAAATAACGTTTCATAACCAGTAACTTTCTTCTTCTCGGCTTATATCCTTTTAAGGCCCAAATATCCCGGTTAACTTTAATAACATGCAGACTTGCATGCTAATTAACCCTAAGTTGTCGTGGTCATAGCTAAGACTTCACGCTTATAAACTTCTTGCCGTGCATTTTGTTATTACAACCGTTATAGACAACGGAATTATCTCTCCGCCTTTAAACTTGCTGCAGCCCTCACGCAAGAAGCTATTTTAATACTCCTCTTGTCACTTCAACCACTTCCGTGTGAAGAGGCTTGAAGACTAATAAAATATTTTTATTATAGGTTATTTGGTTTTCTAATTAGTATTATTTTAATTACTAACTGAAAACTGATGACTCATATAACTTTCTCTACTCTTCTGCTAACCATTTTTACAAACTCTTATTCATCTAAATTCTTCGTGTTAGTTGAAATAAACATTTGCAGAAATTATCTTATATGTCTTTTCTTGCACGTGGAAATAAGAACAGAGTAGGCTTTGAGTGATAGTGAAATCCCTTAAAGCTTTCAAATTCGGTTCTCTTTGCACGGTTAACATACAAAAAAAAAAAAAAAAAAAAAAAAAGTGTTGCACTCACATGACTTTCTCTACTCTTGTCTAACCATTCTTACAACCTCTTATTCCTATTATTTTCTTCGTGTAAGTTCAGATAAACATTTGTACAAATTATCTTATTATTTCCTTGTAGGTGCAGGGGGATATTAGAATACAGTAGGCTTTGAGCGATAGTCAAATTTTTTAAAGTTTTGAGATCCCATTGTCTTTGACGCTTAATATATAAAATGAACGATGTTCCATTTCACGAAAATTTTAAGTTTCTCGAAACTGTCACAAATAACAAGGAATATCTCCGAAATGGTTCACTCTATAAAACATTTTTAGACATAAATTGTGTTTTAGCGAGATCTAAACTTTTTTGTACAGTAAACCACGGTTTACCAGTTATACAAAAGTCATCCCGAACAAATAGGACTTCATGGGTTATAGTCAGAAAATTCGAGATATACATTTCATTTGTCATAAAATATCTCAAACATATGGCATTGTAATAAAAATCGTTGGAGAAAATCAGTTTTCGAAAAACTTTACATGTAAAGGGTAGTTTAGGGCGGAGTAATTTTCTTCAAGGTCTTCGTGTCGCATTCTTGGAAGACATTAAACTTAAATACCAACTTAGGTTTTTAATCGACTTTTCGTTTTTGAGTTATGCTGTCCACAGACTGACAGACACACAGACACACACACGGACCTTTTTCTACAAATGCTTGTTTAGCACATTTGTTGGTGCTAACGGTAGTATTTTTCTAAAAATCTCTCAATTGGGTGCTGCCGCCTATTTGTTGTAGTCAATTATTTGGAACTCCACTCAGGTGAGTCGATAATTTAATATTGCAGCAGCAAGAATTGGCGCGAAGACTAGATGAACAAGCCAATTCTCTTCACGATATGAATTTATGACACTTCTGGCAAAAGAAGCTAACCATTTCGTGGTTTGGATGACGGCTGGGTTCATATTTTGGTGGATGTATTGGGAGAAACAGCAAAACATTTACACTCGCAGAAAAGTTATGAAGTCCAGTTACAGGAGATTGGTATGTTGGGATCTACTGGTCTTCCCTTGTAACCTAGGTGAATTATGAAGTGCTTTACGTCATACCACGATTTCCTTTCATCATTTCCCTTCATTCCATTTCCTTGTGGTCTTTCTGGTGTGCTTTCTGGCTCGTGGTGTATAGTAGTGCCGGACAGGTGGTGCGGATGCTTTGCACATTGCAACTACTGCTCTCGGCGTTGTGTGGTCGCTGTCCTCTCGTGAGTGGGGGATGCCTGTGTGATAACGGAACCATAGGTTGGTGGCTGCTGGAGCCGTGATGAGATCTCAGCACTTGTTAAGGCCTTCGGGGTATTTCTGTGACCTGCCTGCCACCTTTTGGCACTAGATGCCCCCCCGCCCCGTGTATACTCTTTACTCTTTTGTATCTTAAGTATATACGACACATGTGCTTCTTTTAACTTCATTAACTGAATGTTTTGGCTTTCTCTACAACTTTCTTCCATTCGATGTGCTCTCTAATCAATTCTATCCAATTTCTCATTTTCATATTACTGTCTCTACTGGTAAGTAGGGACAATATTGTATTCCACCCAAAAATTCGATGTAGAGATTTCACCGGAAATATATGTTTTGAGGACCCCTGAATAAAAAAAGCATTTTTAGAAAAAGGTCCGTGTGTGTGTGTGTGTGTGTGTGTGTGTGTGTGTGTGTGTGTGTGTTTGTGTGTGTGGACAGCATAACTCAAAAACGAAAAGTCGGTTAAAAACCAAAGCTGATATTTAAGTTTAATGTCTTTCAAGGATGCGACACGAAGATTTTGAAAAAAATAGCCCCACCCTAAACTACGCTTACATGAAACATTTTTCGAAAATTTTTATTTTCTTGAAAATAGCTTTAACGATTTTGATTAAAATGCCATATGTTTGAGATATTTTGATGACAAATGAAATGTATATCTTGAATTTTCTGCCTATAGCCCCTGTTGTCGTATTTACTCTTGACGACTTTTGCATAACTGGTAAACAATTAGAGATAGACCAAAACATACTATACAAAAATGTAGATCCTGCTAAAATACACAATTTATGTCTGAATAAATTTTCTTGTAGGGTGAACCATTTCGGAGATATTCCTTGTTATGTGTGTGAGTTTCGGAAAACAAAGCTTTCGTGAAATGGAACATCGTTTTTCATTTTTATATGTTAAGTGTGCAAAGAGAACGGAATCTCAAAGCTTTAAAAGATTTGACTATCGCTCAAAGTCTACTGTTTCTAATATCTCCCTTGCACCTACAAGGAAATAAGCAATAAGATAATTTGTACAAATGTTTATCTTAACTAACATGGAAATATAGGAATAAGAGTTTGTAAGAATGGTTAGCACAAGAGTAGAGAAAGTCATATGAGTGCAACACATAAGATTTTTTTAAGTCTTGATTTATGTCATCACTCCATCTATTCTTGTGTCCATCCCCTGATCCAGATTCGGGATCTTCTCGACTATTCGCTCATCTGGCATTCCATATAAGTGTCTAAACCACCTAAGTCTTAATGCTGTTATAAAATTAATGATTGTTTTTTAATTCATTTATTATATTTTCATTTCTCAGGATCCTCCATTGTCCACTATCTTTGATTGGTCCAACAATTCTGGTTAAAATTGCTTTTTAAAAAACTAATTGTGCTTGATTTTGTACTTATTTCAGTATTTGGTTCCTCCAGGTTGGGGGTTGGGCATCAGACCAGCACTCTGATGCCGTAAGAAATCAATTGTTAAGGAATCTCAACAAAGGGCTATAAAGGAATTCATATCCGGTGGGGTGTCAGTCCGGGTGCTATGAAACTCGATATCATAGAAGCTAAAATACTGTTGGAAATAAATATGACAGTGACAATTTCAGTGACTTGACGATGATGCTGTGCGTGGTACTATGACAGCCTACAGAAGCACGCGGAAGAATCACATAATAAGATACACAGAATTATGTACCTGTCGCGGAGACCGTGCCCACTTTGCGGTCTCCTATGTATATCTGTTCCAGTTTACAGCAAGTGTTTCCCCCCAGGAACCCCTTTCCCTCCCACGGCCCCAGCTAATCTGCAAACAGAAGAGCATCAATCGTGATGCAGACAAGGAACAGATTGCACCGTGACAACATCGGCAGGCGTAGGCGGAAGTTGAAAAGGACTCCCTTGCGAAGCTCCGCCATATATAGTTAGATGTCGCTCCAATAAAACATCGCTTCTATTCAGGATTTTAAGTTTCTAATGCGCCGAGAGATATTTAGATTCAAGAGAACTTTCTTTTTAATTCTTGAATAATAATGTGATGAGACTGTTGGCTTGAACAAGGAGGGGGGAGGGGGGTTGGTAATACGAGAATGGAATACGCAATTGATACCTGTAACGCAGTGTCGTGACCATTAATCGACAAGCTGTAGATGGCTCTGGAATTCTGTTGCAATGCCTTTAAGGGAGTCCCATGTTAACAACTGCAACTACACTTCGCTGAACTTCAAGAAACTGCAGTAGGAAGTCCTTAATTCCCAAATCTTCGCTGTGCTCGGTCGCGTGTGTCACAAGAATTCTTCTACCACATATTTTCCTTTCGATCATCTACCTTTCGCTCCGCTTCCTTCTCGTCTTTGACACGTGCTTCTTGGTTTCGTGGTGTATGGTGGCGTGGGACCGATGGCGCGGATGCTAGCTCAAAGGAAAGAGTGGACACTAGAAGGCTGCTCGGTGAGCGGGCCGTTCATCGCTCTCTCTAGGCAGATTCAGCCTTCAACAGTCAGGGACGTCGCGCGTCTTTGTGGCCTGTCTGCCTGTAGCCTCTTGTGATTCCTTCAAATTCCCTTTCTGCTTTATGCCTGAGAGCCAAATAGCTCTATGTATGTCAAAGTGCGCGCGGTGTCTCCTTTCAACGTATCTATAAGCTATTCTTGCAACAATGGGTTTATGTGTAACTAAGGAATACCAACCTCTAGGGAGAAGAGATGTAGGTCACCAGAGGTAAACATTGCCAATTAGCATGATCATCATACCACTGCCACCTACAAATTTTACGGTCACCAGTAAATTTATGAAAATTACACGCTATAACATACCCTAAATTATTTATTGATTTAATCATTGATTGGTTTATTGATTTATTCATCGATCGATTCATTCATCGATTCATCGATCGATTCATTCATCGATAAATCAATCGATTCATTCATCCATTCATTGATTCATTCACTCACTCCTCACTCACTCGCGTATTTATTTATTTATATTGAAGCAACATTTTTTAAATTTAATTTCAATCTTGTAAGGCAAGTGTTTAAAATGTTAAATTCTGTAAGTGCAGAGTCATTCTTTACCCTGCATGCCTTACTTCGGAAAGAAGTAAAGCCGGTGGTGCCCTGTCATACATTTATGGCACGTAAAAGAACCTCAAACCTGATAAAAAGCCCTCTCAGCAAAACTAGGGGTTCTTTCAGGCCTAATATAAAATGGAACGCTAAAATGAATAGCATCCTTAAATATAAGCTCAATTTCAGTTTTTCGGTCTAACACGACGACTTCAAGCAAATTCCTATGTTCCAGGGTGATGGCCAAGGAAGGCAATTGTGGAATATTGGCTATGAAATAACACTCATTAACAAAGATAACACATAAAACTTTTATTTCATATAACTTTTAGATAACTAAAACTCGGAGCCTGAAGACTTAAACATAAATATCTGTTTCATGTATAATATATTGGTTTACTCCTCCAGGCATTTTCAAGTACTAACCACGGAAACAGCATGCTTCATTTATTAAATTAACTTTTTAGAAAAACTACCAGGTATATCGCGAAGTAAAACGGTCGTTGTTTTCACTTCCGGGTATGATATTCCCAGTTAGTGAGCCAAGGAGCGGTTTATAGCCATTGTTAGCGAATGCAAGCATTCCTGAAGGTGCGAGAGAAACAGAGATGGATGTTGTTCGATATAACTGTCGGTTATGATTTAATGCCATTAGATAACAGTGTTGTTTCGGAAACGCATGGAATGTCGAGCGCCACTTGCCAGTAATGATGATAGATGAGCATCGGCAGCTACCGTGAAGTCTTTAGTGTGTTATCTCTCGAACATCATCTCCCTAGGGGTATCCAATTCAACATCACAGCATTTCTGTTCGGGCTAGCTAGTTCCACACAAGATTGAGGGACGAAGAAACTGTATTGAAATCAATATAACCTGTGTACACATTATTGTTGTTATTATTGTTTATTATTATTGTTTATCATTATTATATATTTAAAACTGATACATAACATTCATGTGATCTTCTCTACCTCTATCTACTTAGTAAACCTTTTCTGTTACACAGGATGTCCCAAAATTAAACCGACAGACTTTGGGAGTTGATGGATAACATTGTTTTAAACAATTTTTGTTCACGAAAGTTTTTTGCTGCGGTGCTTCGTTTAAGCGCTAGATGAGTTAATGTCATACTTTATTGCCTCCACCCAGTTTAAGTGTTTACGACAAAATCAAGAATAAAAATTAGTATTGCATTTCTCTTAGTAAGGCACACAATCTTAATCCAAGAAAAAAACACAGAACACATAAATAAAACACAAATATATCATTGTTTACAGTTAATCACAGTTTTACTATTCAAAATTAGATTGACAAACTTTTAAACCAGAGAAATGCCTAGTGTCTTTGCAAGAGTACGGCAGATTAGGGCACGCCGATGCACTCTTTGTGTTAATCGCAAGTGGCGTGCGTTCCAACATAGGTGACAAAGGACACTCCAGCCGAGCTCCTTGATCTATATCTGCCAAAATATTATCATCATCAACCCTCAAGATAGGCCAAGTAGACCTCTTTCGACTCAGAAGGGGTCCTCCCAGCGTCTCCGCGGTCTTTCAACTTCTCTTCTACCAACTGATTTGTGCTGCAAGGCCTGTTTAGTTAGTCTTTTCTCTGGCATTTGGGAGACATGCTCTTGTCACTTCATTTTTTAACTCCCTGTTTTTTGTCGTTTAAATTAAATCTTTTTAGATACTCTCTGATTGCATCACTCTTGATATGATCTTTGGGACTTCAGCCAGCTACGTACCTCAAAAATTTCATTTCAGCAGTTTTATTTCTGTTCAAGATCCTGGTCTCGGATGCATAAGATATGGGCACTGCCATAGTTTTATAAAACTTCAATCTAGTATCTCTTCTTGTTTTGTTTTTCAATGTTCGTTTTATAGTGGCACATATGTTTTGAAATATATATATATATATATATATACTTTTTGTTTTAAATTCCTATCACATTAATGTGAAATATCACATCCTTAGTAGCTAGAATATTTCACGTGTTCTAGCACTTTGTTTCTTAGGAGCAGTTTTGACCGCGTTGGGTATTTACCAATGAGAGCCATACTTTCGTTTTCTCTGGTGAAATAATCAAATTGTACCTTGACATTGCTTTGTCATTGTTTTTCATTATCCGTAGAATAATTCCATAGTCCTTTGAAGTATTGAAGCCACTCTTCTTCTGAAATATTATGTAATTCTATTGTATCTTTTTCCATTTTGTTTAAGTATCTCATAATTTTATATGCTGTTGTCTGATTGCTATGTGTATCATATTCTATATCTGATATATATATATATATATATATATATATATATATATATATTATCCCAGCTTTCTCGTTGTAATTTTCTTGGCTCTCTTTTAGCTATTGCACATTTTCTTCTACATTTTAATTAAATTCTCTTGTACCTATATTTGTATTTAAAATTTCAAACTTATTTCTCTTCTTTTATTAAAAGTTCAATATGGTCATCCCATATTCATAATCCTTTAGTATTAGTTTTTTTTTTTTTTTTTTTTTTTTTTTTTTTTTTTTTTTTTTTTTTTTTTTTTTTTTTCCTTCTTCTTCCCAATGGTTGTCGGTCTGGGTGGCTCAGTTGGCTAGACGCTGGCCTACGGATCCCAAGGTCGCGGGTTCAAACCCGGCCCAGGCCGATGGTTTTTAAGTGTGCTTAAAAACGACAGCTCCATGTTAGTAGATTTACTGGCATGTAAAAGAACTCCTGCGGGACGAAATTCCGGCACACCGGCGACGCTGATGTGATCCTGGCAATTGACAGCGTCGTTAAACAAGAAAATAATTTTAAATTTTTCCCAATGGTTCAGCTGCAGCCTTTATCAATATTTGTTTAAAGTTTTCCCATTCTGTATTGACATTTAAATTCATCGCTCGTAGATCTAGTTTCTCATCCAACCGTCGCTGGAAGTATAATCTCATTATATTGTATTGTTTCAGTATGTGTACCTTAAACGTTTGGTTTTTATTTATATTCTCAGTTTTCCTTGCTCTTAATTTGCATCTTTTCCATAGTTTTATTTTAGTCATCAACATGAAATGATCAGAAGAAATATCGTAGCTTCTATAAACTGTTGCATCGTATGCTAGTGATGATATTTTACTATTTATTAGTATATATTCTATTATATTACGGTACGTTTTCGGTGGCATTTATTTTTTTATTTCTATATAGACTTAGAATTACTCTTATGAAGTGGGATGGTATTCCTTTGTTTCTTAATATCTGACATGAAACAGATCAATCCACTTACAAAGTCAACAAATGCAAACAATGTGGGAAAATTAAACTCTTTCCGCTTTTCAATCAGTTTGTTATAGGAAATATACAGTCCGCACAAATACATATATATTGAGTATAAGAGCATAATATAACAATTGTCGCTGCAGCTTATAGTTTCTGTTTTTCGTTTTTTATTTGTGTGTTCTCTTTGTCTGCCTTAAGTCTCAGCGTCCCATTCTACATTGGACGTGCAAGACCGTTTAATTTACGTGCCGTAAATGATTTTTACACCCATA
Source organism: Tenodera sinensis (assembly GCA_030765045.1). Classification (NCBI taxonomy): domain Eukaryota; kingdom Metazoa; phylum Arthropoda; class Insecta; order Mantodea; family Mantidae; genus Tenodera; species Tenodera sinensis. The sequence goes on from CM060971.1 coordinate 99,909,982, forward strand.
ACAAATCCATCGCACGCTACCGAGTTTGAACCCACAACCTTGGGAACCTGAGTTTAGCACGTTACCTCTAGACCACGGAGAGCACAGTTTTGTATCTCTGTCCAATCAACAACTGAAATCGAAAAGTCAAATGAATATCAAACTGCGTACTTAAGTTCCAGAGCTTTTTAGGATACCTACGACATAAAATTTTTCAAGAAATTATACATGGAAAATGCTTGGTTATTTTGTATTTTCTCAAATGATTCTGTAATGACTTTTATTAAAATACAATATGGACTAATAAAATTAGTCATGGAAGAGATAGGGAATTTCAATGTTGCCATACGAACATTTCACTATAACATCAGGTTCAATAACTTCTAGAAGAGAAACAAAAAGAAACTATAGGATTAGAAAGGTATGAGAATTAGGCATCTCAGATTATGCCCACTATTTATACCTACAAGAAATGCTAGTAAGACAACTCTATTAGGAAGAGAACCAATAATCAATCCATAACAACTTAGGAAGAACTAATATGGGCCGCAGTAAATGTACAGACAACAGAGAATCGGTGTTAGCGTGCAGTTATCAACAGAGGCGGAGATTCCTTCTTGCACAGTGTGTCTAAAATTGATTGCTGGTTTTCATTTCATTCAAATAAGCTCCTGAAAAACCTATACAAGGGTTACGTGAGCAGAAAACTTTCTCAGGCTTTAGAAAATACAGTGTTTATCCTTTACAACTGAAGCCGTATGATTGCAGCAATACAAGCTATGATGGTAATACCGAACAAAAGGATTCGTGATGATCAAATCGAGTATCTATTACACGGCAAAAGGATATTTCCACTTGATCATGCTGCCGTAAGATTTAAGCGTCTCATACATGCAACTTTAGCATGGCACCTCATACAGCGTTGCCTCTTTAAATTAATATACTGGTGGATATGTAGAATCTGAAAAACTCAACTACGGAATTACATATTAAAATAGCAGGGGATAACATGAATCTGCAATCTCCCGTTGACCGTAAAATGAGTAAATTAGATGCTTGATTTCTGGCACATTCTCGGTAAGGTGTGGGGGAAAGTATACTCGCATCAAATATAAAACTGGTATACGAAAGAGGTTTACACCACACGCTTTTCCAGCAAGGATATGTATGACTGAAATGTCTCCAAAATCGAAAAAGAAACTTTTTTGGTTTTAATTCCATAAAATAATAGAAACACTCATGAATACGAAAACTGTATAATTTGTCTCTGGAAACCATTTTTAAACACCCTACTGCAGGTATAAATGTCGGTCTGGATAGCTCAACTGGTTAGATACTGGCCTACTGATCTCAAAGTCGCGGGTTCAAAACTTGCCAAGATCAATGGGTTTTACATTATTATTGTAATTCATATTAAAGCCTTACGAACGCAAAATCTATGTAAATAAGTGCTTTTAAGACAAACAAGAAGAAACATAATAATCCATAGAGTAGACTTTATTTTCCCTTCGAATTAAGAATATATGCTTAAATACTTCTGAGAATACAACCCAGGGCAATCTTTGTTATGTGTCTGTGAACATGTGTAGCAAATTTCATTATTGCAATACAAAACCTGGTCTGCAAGGTGCATTTTGCAGAAAGAAAAAATCTGAATACTTCAATAGCCAGAGAACAGCTATAGAAGATTTGAATGCATAGCTCACGTTAAAATCCACGCGACATCTAAACATGGAGAAAAAAAAATGTTTAACAATATTGTCTACTGTTCAACTGGAAAATTCTCGGGATCTGAAAAATTGGGCACTGGAAAGAGCTTAGATTTGAAAGCTTTCGAATCCGAAAACTTTTCAAGAAACTCCTCTAAGAGTGCATCCAATATGTCTCAATACTTAATTTCTGTGCTTATGTTAAGGGGCTACAAATGTGGAAGTGGCTTCGCTTTTTCCATGGTATACCCTCATACCACCAGTTTCTCCATTATCACCTTTGCAATCATCCATTTCGCCTGCATTTCATATCATCCTCTTCCTCATTCTCATACCTAGTGCTTGGCTGACCACCCGCTTCCAGGTCTTCACTCTGTCTGGTCCATAGGTTCCTGTACTCCCCGACAGGCGTCTGACCCTAGACACTGGTTTGTAAGACCTACATAAGGGGAGGGTAATCAGATAAAGAAATGAAGAAGAAGCCTAAAATGAAGGAGGCGGAGAGACCTACGGTAATTTTAACCTAGTGTTAAATTATTGGACCAAAATTTAAAATACTTGCTCGTAAAGTACCTTTTAGTTACGTAACAGAAATTAAAGAAATGTTATCATAATTTGTAAACTAAACTAAACCCCTAGCGCAAATGCCCATGAAGGGCCAAGGCTTGCCAGCCAACCGCTGCGTCCCCCACCTCTGCCCACTAAGGCGTCATTGTTGGGGTGCAGTAATGGAGGATGGGACGTGGTCAGCGCCCCGAGCCTTCCCGACCAGTTGGTTTAGGCAGATAATAACCAGAGACCAGAAATTTATGCATTATAAATAATTAAAATAGACAGGCAAAAAGCCATTATAAATAGCTAAAATAGGTAGGAAAAAAAGGCATTATAAATACTAAAACAGGCAATAAAGGGCAATTAGAATAACCCATTTATTTAATAATTATACTGTTCAATAGCTCGATCGTCATATTTTAAAGAGCTCCAAAGTTTTAAACAAAAATTGACACAACACTGAAATATTTTTAAAAAGTCCTGTGTATTGCAATGCCTTATTCGTTGCACATGACAATCAAATGTTTTTTTAAATTCTCTGGGGTCATGTTGAGTCTCCTGTCAGATAACATCTTTTTCATATGACAAAATGATTTCTCAAATTGTAGCAAATTGTAGCAAATCTAAAACATAGCATCATTGTAGAATCCATTTCAACTGCAACAGAATTGTGGAATTTGAAATGTTTCGAAGTTTATCGAGATAAACAATTATAAATAATGAAATAAAGACAACAAAAAGCATTTATTTCGTGAAGTAGGCATTTAAAAACGCGGAAAAAGGCAACATAAAACTGTGGCATTTCAATCACAAAGGTATAATTAGTACAGATTCACTTTCAAATTGAAGATAGATCTGACACATTTAGCCTAAAATTGATATAAATTCTTTGCTATTCAAACTATCGAAATTTTATATATAACAACTCGTCAAACTCATATTGCATAAGTACAATGCATAGAATTTTCCATAAAACTCAATAATAATCAATATATTTTAATTGTTGTACTTGGCGCCCCATTTGAACTTCACTCCTGACGTTGGAGAAAGCAATTAAGATGTCAAATTGCACATTCTTTAAATTGCACTTACGGCATGTTAAATAACAAATTTTACAACCGTTTAGGCGTTCTTGAGTGAAAAATAATCATATAACATTTTAAAAATTGGATTTTTGGCTTCTGAATACCCTAATGCTACACGTTAACATTGGTCGTGGCTATCTGTGACACTCAAAATCGCTCCTCCTTTAGGTCCCGACCTGATGTAAACACAAGCCGATACACCGAAACCAAAGCACACCACAAAATATAGTTCCTTAAATATTGGCGATTATCTTTGAGTTTTCAAGATGTATGATAACCTTGGCAAAGACTACTTGAATGTAACGCGATAGTAACGCTATTCCTGAAACTCCCGTTCTATTGCATCATACACACAAGACATGATTGCACGTGGCGTTTCGTTTTTAGTCGCAGCTAACACAAGCACTAGGTTATCGCGGAGGGATACAAGGTCTGAATTCTAAGGCTGGATGGAGTATACTTATAATTCATCAGAACAGCACATCTGAGAACGTAATACCAAAAAGTTTATTTCATCTACTTCATGTTAACTCAGATAAACGTTACCTAAACCAAAATACTACTATTTCAAATCAAATGGGTACGTTAAAAAGATGTATATTTTTGCGTACTAAGTTTTGTCTTATGATTTACCAATTATAAAAAATTGTACAAAATAATTACGATTGAAGAAGACTTCACAGGCTATCACCTTATTTGTCAAGAGGATATATTAAATATAGGGGCAGTTTAAACGTATTCGTGGAGCCACTTTTGCGAATATAAAAGATTAGAAAACATTTTCTTTTGAGTGTTTTAGTTTTGAGGATTTTCTCTAAAACTTTTTGTCCCATACTTCGATAATTCTGAACTATTAATACCAAGTGTGTCAAATCATTGCGTCACTGTACCGCCGAAGCGAGTACTATTTTTTGTAAATGTTTTACTCTATTCAGAGGCTTTAACACCTATAAATATTTCCGAGTTTGTATTTGTATATTGATTTTTGGGGCTGGAATACAATACGCCCATCCTCCCTACTTACTGTATGTAAGCAATAGAGAGACTAAAAAAATGCTAAAACAGCTATAAGAAGAAAATTTAAATTAAGGAGAAAAGTCGAAAGGAATTTACTTACGAGTGAACAATCCACAAGAAACATGAAATAGAGAGGAATAATGATAATTATACTCCTTCAGATGGCAAAACAATGATTTCATGGATACAGGCTGAAGAATTTTGCTGGAGAAAGCCGAAAATTTCAGAGAGAGAATACACAGTCACAATCTCTGTATTTTGCATGAAAGCAACGGTCAAGCTGTGATTCTTGATCACGTTTGGATTTGCGCTTCAGGAGGTAAGGCACGCAATTGTTTTCTCATAGAAGCCAGAGCAGCTACATGACTAAACCTTAAGTTGGTACCTCCAGTAACATTTAACACTTCCGCAGAAAAGTTCTTGTTCTTCCTCCAAGGTTGTAAGATTTGGCTCCCTCTGAAGCCAATACACGTTAAGTGAAACGCCCCATCTATCTACCGAGAGAGGTGCTATCGAGTTAACGTTTAAGCCTCGCATTCAGGAAGTGCCTAATTTGATTCTCTTTGGATAGCCACTCTCAGCTGTTTTACTATTGTCTTTCTATTTTTTTCCACTGGGTGGTAAGCAAAAGCCATGGAAGATTATATAATGCCGACAACTTTATATTCCCCACTTCCTGCTATGTGCTTATCCTATTTCAGAATCGAAAGATCAGGCGAGGGGACAGCAAACGAGACGTAAAGCAGTTGAGTGCTTTGTGGAACTGTCTGTCCTGTGACTATATGTAGGAAAGGACTTACAGAAAGATCTCTCCGTAGGAAAACCTTGGCTTGTGGAGGATCCTGCAGGCATCAGGGTGTTATATCTGGAGGCGTTAGTCACCCCGCTTGCTTTCGAGCCTGTCGCTGCGGATGTAGTCGCCGTCTGTATCCTTTGTCGCACTCTTTTTCCTAGGGAGTTTAGAAGCTGTGTTCTTAAAATATATCATACTCTTCGTGATAACTTGATTACACGTTTGATATTAGTAATAATCCTGAGCCGGTATAGACCACCGGGCCTAGGGCTCCAACCTGACTACTCAGAGAAAATCCGTGGTCCTCCACGCCACAACCCACTGCCCCACGTGTTCCTAATTAGTTGTGAAACTAAGCTGGCAAAATAGACAATCTGGAGGCATTCTTTGAACAGATTGATAAAATAGTCCTAGTAGTTAATCACTCTTAAATAGTCGTATCCTTGTCCATGAGAGATTTTAAAATCATTGCATCTGTTTTTTCTTGGTCACTGGATAATTGGTAGAATAAATAAACCAGTTTTTTAATTCTCATTTCCATCCCTCATCTCTCGGAGACATGTTGTGAGACAAGCTTTGAAGCAATATTGGAACGACCATTTGAAGCAGCATTTGCCAGTCATCGAAGTAACAATTTTGAAGCCGAATTAGCGTGTTGTATGTCACACGTTGATAAGACAATTTGAAGCAACAATACTTCCTGATAGTGCCTCAAGGTTTTTGATTCAGTCCCTTACCACCCATACAGCGCTGATACTTCTCTCACTGGGTATGCGTGGGTTTTGTTTAGAAAGAAACATTTCCGATCAATGTAGGTTAGAAAACAATTCACCAGTTAAATAAAACTATAGCCGTATTTAAGAACCTGAAAATATGCTTCACTATAACACAAATTGCGTCCGTTAGTTTTAAATGTATCTCACGCCAAAGAATTACGATGCGTTCACTTCGACTGACCAGACAAGTGTCAGTCTGCTTTGAACTAAAGTGACGCTAACAAAACCGTTAAACTCTACTCAGCTTTTAAAACCGGGAGGTTACCCCACTTGTACCTTTTTATGTTCTCTCCTACGTACAGTAAAGTAGAGGACCTATTGTATTCCACCCAAAAATTATATGTCGAGCATTTTTAGCAAATTTAGGAAATTTAGAAAATTGCTCCCCCCGAAACTACCCTTCATATGGAAAATCTTTTCGAACATTTTGATTTTCTTGAAAATGGCTCTAACGATCTTGCTTGAAATGCCATATGTTTGAGATATTTTTATGACAAATGAAATATTATCTTGAATTTTCTGGCTATAGTCCAAGAAGTCCTATAGACTCTGGATGACTTTTGCATAACTGGTAAACCGTAAGAGATAGACCAAATCTTACTATAGGAAAAATGTAGATCCTACTAAAATAAACAATTTATGTCTGAATAAATTATTTGTAGAGTGAACCATTTCGGAGATATTCCTCGTTGTTTGTGTAAGTTTTGGAGAAATACTTCTGTCAAATGGAACATCGCTATTCACTTTTTATACGGAATCTCAAAGCTTTAAAAGATTTGGCTATCGCTCAAAGCCTGCTGTATTCTCATATTCACCTTGTACCTACAAGGGAATAAGCAATAAAATAATTTCTGCGAATGTTTACCTCAATTAACATGAAGATATAGAAATAAGGGTTTGTAAAACTGGATAGTACAAGAGTGGGGAAAGTCATGTGAGTGCAATAGATCAGATTTTGTATCATTCTAATTAGTATTGTTTTAATTCTTTTTAAATATTTATTTTCTGAATATATAGTTTCGGTATCAGGTTTCTACTTTCAGGAGGGGAACCCGTTTCTGGCTTGGGGTACCTCGAAATGTCTCTTTCCTGTAAAATGTATATATCAAAGTGCACTAAAGGAAGTCCACATTCAGAAAATGCAAGTATACTCGGAAGACGTTATTGTACCCCAACAAGCAGAGCATACCACGTGGCCGGGGGTGAATCGTGCCGCGGAAGCCCCCGCCTCGTTCTCACGCCACCGCGTGACCCCGTCCAGTGCAGCCAACATAATAGGCGTGGACCATGCTTTTACACCCTCATGCCTGCAGTTTAATTAGATACCTATCCTGCATGGAAATTCCCTCCAATATGACACCATCTCGTTACTTGCGCTGAAGTCTGGGCTACCTGGAGAAGACGTCTGTACGTGAGAAAGTGCAAAAGTGTTGGCACCACTAAACATATTAAATACTATGTTCTCCAGAAAAAGGTGCACTAGGGATTTGTAGCAGAAATAAAACAGAAAAACGCCGACATTTACTAACAACCTATTTGAATCTAGTTATACTTGTTGCAGTCTATGAGAGAGTGTATGCCAAAAGGGGCTACATCCATTTTTAATGGACGTAACTGCGAACTTGCTAAAAAATTGAAAAGTCTCGTTTTACTTTCTCTACTAGTAAGTAGAAGTATTATATTCCCTAAAATTCGATGTCGAGATTTCACCGGAAATGTGTGTTTTGAGACCCCCTGAATCCAAGAAAAAAGGTCCGTGCATGTGTGTGTCAGCCTGTGTGTCTGTGGACAGCATAACTCAAAAACGAAAACTAGGTTAAAAACCAAAGTTGGTATTTAAGTTTAATGTCTTTCAAGGATGCGACACGAAGATTTTGAAGAAAAAAGCCCCACCCTAAACTACCCTTTAAATGGAAAATTTTTCCAAACTTTTTATTTTCTTGAAAATGGCTCTAAGGATTTTGATTAAAATGGCATATGCTTGAGATATTTTTATGACAAATGAAATGTATATTTTGAATTTTCTGGTTATAGCTCCTGTAGTCGTATTTACTCTGGAGAACTTTTGCATAATTTGCAAACCGTTAGAGATAGACCAAATCATACTATACAAAAAATGTAGAGCTTGCTAAAATATACAATTTATATCCAAGTAAATTTTCTTGTAGGTTGAACCATTTCGAATATATTCCTTCTTATGTGTGTGAGTTTCGGAAAACATAACTTTCGTGAAATGGAACATCGTTGTTCATTTTTTTGTATGTTAAGTGTGCAAAGAGAACGGAATCTCAAAGCTTTAAAAGATTTGACTATGGCACAAAGCCTACTGTATTCTAATATTCCCCTTGTACCTACAAGGAAATAAGGAATAAGATAATTATGTATAAATGTTTATCTTAACACGAAGAAGATACAGGAATAAGAGTTTGTAAAAATGGTTAGTACAAGAGTAGAGAAAGTCATATGAGTGCAACACAGCAGATTTTTTCTTTTGCATGCTGAGGCAGTATTTCCGCGTGAACTCTCTAGAACGATTAAATACGAGATTATAGAGGCGCAGAAAAGCCTACTGATACCATAAATTGTAAATATAGTTAGTAAAGACTAAGTTCAATTGTCTCTTTTGAATAGTTTGATTCGGCTTTGCAAACGCAATAATTTGAGTGATTTCTGAATATAAAGTGAACTTCAAACGGATATTTATAGTGGTGGTAAAAGACCGTGACAATCCATCAAATAAGTGTAAATTCTGCGACGCGGCACTAATCACAGCAAAGATATGGACTGTAATCCGTGCATGTCGACCCGTTAGCAAGATTTGAAAACACGCCAAGCCATAATTTGTGATTATAGACTGAATATGTTCATTTAAAGGCTTAAATAAGTTCAATACTCTAACGTTAATCTAGTGTAGTGATTAATTGATATACTCATTGACCCGTACTATGCCAGAGATATAAAAACGATTAAAAGAGTCGTTCATCTCACCGCTGATCCGTCGGAGAAGCGACAAACCACGCCATTTCCTGCCGCATTGGTAGCAGCAACAAATGAGTGGTAAACCAAACCCTTTAATAAACTCGGCGCAATGCTTAATTTACATATATATTCTAATTTTACTCTTTAATCTTTATCATTCTGGATGACTCTTGTACAACTGGTAAATCGAAACAGATAAACATCTTACTACACAAAAAATATATCTCGTTAAAAACATATTTGACCACCTCCGTAACACAGTTGGTAGCGCGCTTGCCTTTGGCGTGGAGGACCCGTGTTCGATCTCCGGTACCAGCATGGGGATTTCAACCCCACTGGGAGGTCTGGCACGGGGTGCACTCAGCCTCGTTAGGTCCCGGGGAGACCAATTGAGGAGATACTTGATGGAGGTTGCGAAGGCCATATAACTGGCCGAGAGGGCTCGGGGCGCTGACCACGTCCCACTCTCAAGTACTGCACCCCACCAATGACGCCAGTGGTGGGCAGAGTTGGGGGACGCAGCGTCTGGACGGCAAGCCTTGACCCTTTCTGGGCTATTCCGCAAAGGGTTTTAAAACCTACTTTATATAAAACTTTTTTTTTTTTTTTTTTTTTTTTTTTTTTTGTGGAGTGAACCATTTCCTAGATATTCCTTGTTATTTATTTCACTTTTTAAATAATTTTCTCAAATTTCCTGTATATGCAAAGAAAATGGAATGCCCTGGCTACCAATAGCGGGCTCTCAAAATATATGACTATCGTTTAAACCAAGTGCATTCTCGCATTTCTGTTTTATCTATTAGAAAATATGTAGTAAGACTATTTCTACAAACCTTTATCTCTATTAACATGAACGTTTCTAAGAATATTTTGGGCAAGAGTGAGTAGAGAAAATCATATGAGTGAAAAAGTCATGTTTTTGCCTATATTTTCACATATGTTATCCCTACTTTGCCATATCCGCGGTCCAAATAAATGAATTCTGCGTCATGCTGCTGTCACTGAACAAATCGAATTGTTACGCCAGTAGACTGGATGACGTTGGTCTTTGAGGAGGCACACGTGGTCATGTCATGTCACTGTGGGAAGTGAACCGAAAACGATTTACAACAGAGCGATGTATCGCAACTCAATCGATTGCGATGAAATGCAAGTCGCATCACGAAGGAGCTCTTCCGAGATGTCTTCCTGATCCACTGAACCAAGACACAAGTTACCTTCGGCGCACCAGAGAATACAAACAATGTTATGAACACATACCTCAAGCATACGTGAGGCCGCAGAGGATTTTGCTCCGTCCTGAGAATGAAGAAAATGTACTAATACAACTCACATGCTGCCTTTATGCATGTGAAGCATTTTACAGTTTTGCATTGCTTCATAAGGCATTGTTTCTGCTATTCATACGTTTCAAGAAAATTTATAGGGTGATTTACACCACTCATTTGTGTTGAAGTCGTTTATTGCGATGCTGCTTTGATTGCTCTCTTAATTCAGCCTCCTGTGATACCGAAATGATATATTCAGAATATAAACAATTTAAAAACAATAATCACAGCAATAATTTTCAATAAAAATGAATAGAGAAAGTGAACGTAAAAAGGAGGTGATCTCGCGAATTTAAAAATCGAAGTAGATTGTAACGGTTTTTATTATTTTATTTTTATAATCGTTTCAGGGCATCTACAGACCACCTTAAGCAACCCAGTGTAACTATATTCACCTTTTCTTTTGTTTTTCCTTTCTATCTTTCAAGTATTTCTTCATCCTGTCACTGTGGTTTTTTCTTCTTTCCTCTGTTCCAAATTGTTGTTTTCTTCCTTTTTTAAACTGGAAACCTTCAAAATACTGTGTAATATATTAGAAATAAATATAGCAGACATTTTGGCATGGGATACATGTAAAACTAACAGACGCAGATTTATGTTATAGCGAACCATAGTTTTAGTTTTTTAAATGTGGTCACAATTTTACTTGACTGGTGAATTGCTTTATAATCTACACTGATCAGTAACGTCTCAGTGCAAATAATGGAAATATCGGAAACATTTATTAAATGAGTTACGACCATAATTAGCGTCATCATTTCAAAACAAAGCTCACGCATACCCAGGGAGAGAAATCTTAATGCTTTATCGGCGGCAAGAGACTGAATCAAAGGACTTTGAGGCATTATTAGGCGGCATGAGATATTTATTGTTGCTTCAAGCTGTCATATCAACATGTGACATCCAAAACGACAATTCAGCTTCAAAATTGTTACATTAACGACTGGCGAATATAGCTTCAAATGCTCTTTCCAACGTTTGGCAGAATATTGCTTCATCTACTTAAATCAAAACAGGCCTCTAATTGTTGCTATGTCTACTCGTATTTCGATGTTTTCTGAAACAGTGCTTCTGTGTAAATATTACTGCTAATACGGCCAATGCTATAGTTCAGCACATGTATCATCATTGGTGGTCAAAGTTACATTTCACCATGGTTATTATATGCGTAAGCCTCTTCCCCAGAATTGTCCTACTCAGAAGTTTGGTTCTTGTTTTACAATAAAACTAGAAAAACTACATACAGCCATACCCACCTGTCAGAAGAGTCGTCTAATGAAGTTATTTAGCATGATGCCATGTCTTAAGGCTTCTTTCAGAATATTATACAACTAGCGTCGGCCAATTAATTTGTTTCTATATTTTAATGATTTAATTATCAATTGACCTGTTTTAGAAGTACGGTTGACGTTACTAAATCATTCTTAGAAATTAAATTTTTCAATTTCATTTGAAGACCAGGTTGTGAATAAATTAGTACAAATTAACCCTAGCATTACCAACCTCATTCCATAACTTGGATTACCAAGGGGGAGGGGGGGACTTTGTGACCATCACTAGTAGCAAAATGTGTGAGTAATTTTTTAAAGAAATTTATTTTAAAATTGGGTATTATATTTCCCCATATTTATAAAGGTAATATTTAACACTGCTTAACTATTACTTTTTTGCACGAATCACATTAGATATTATGCCACTCCTTGTTACAAAATGTGTTACCAACGAGGTGACCACCATTGATAAAAAAAATCTCAACAATTTTTTAAACAAATTTGTTTTAAAATTTGGTATTATATATTGTCATGTTTATAAAGGTAATATTTAACATTGTTTAACTATTCCTTTTTTCGGCGAAACGCCTCTTTATCCACGTATTGGACATATTTGTTACATAATGTATAATCCCTAATTAACCTATGGCTGAAGCAGTACCTTCCATCCTGTATAAATATGAAGTATGGAACAGTTAAAGACATTTGGATTTTGGGTTAAAATAAGTTATAACCAGTGCTTTATATTCCTATTATCGTTTCTTGGGGAGGGGGCTTTGGTCGACAAGGATGGTTGAGCCATCATTTGTATTAAGATCGCACACACACACACACACACACACAAACACACATACACATACACGACTGATGGTCTGAATGATTTTGCTTGTAAATTATTTAAATACTTACAAATTTACCACACGTATTTTATGTCTTTGCCTTTGCGTAGCATCTAATTGAATATTTATGACGATTTATCTCTGTCACATAGTTGCTTTCCTGCACCATTTATGTTAATTAGAATCTGGAATTCTGCTAAATACAATCAGAGTGATACCAGCAACATTAACTTTTTGTCTATTCCTCTCAGCTATTGCACTGTTTTTTTTTTTTTTTTTTTTTTTTTTTTTTTTTTTTTTTTTTTTTTTTTTTAGTTCTTTTTATTTCGCAATTGGACTTGTATACTCGTATACTCTTTGTTTTGAAATCTGTATATTGTATCCCACTGTACAATTTGACAATTGAAAGTATCCATATTGAGCGGAACTATATTAGATCTCCAATGAGGCTCCCTGGGGGATGGTTATTCTGATTTTGTTTCTTGCTATGCATCCGAACGAACTTATACTCCAGTTTTTATTGATTAGGGTAACTATCGCAAGCGCTGTCTTCGTAGTGATCTCTTAGAGAATAATACTGCCATTTGTCTTGAACAGTTTTTAGGGTTGTGAAAACAGTTCTGGCTTAAAGCCATTGCTTTAAGCTACTAAAAGACCAATTGATCTTAGTTTATTACAGGGTAATCTCAGCTCCCACAGGGAGGTGTGAATTATTTATTTGAATTATGTGTTGGAATGAAGAGAGTAGAAAATATTTAGTGTAATCCTGTTGTTGATACTTTTTCATCTATAGATTCTACTCCAATGAGTCAGATTTAAACATCAGTGATAACCTTCCAAAAAATCTCTGTGAGATCGGCCTGTAAGACACACTTTTAGGGGCACAAAAGTAACTAGTGTACGTACGACGTCTACGAAAATGTTGCTGTCATTAGTGCACCAAAAAGACTAAACCAATACAACATAATTCGGCCTTGTACAGTAAAAGGTGCAGAATTATTTGCATACGTCATTAAAGAATGAATATCGAGCTTCCATCCACAACAGAGGAAGTTTAAAGGTCTGCCAACCAAAGATAGTTAAAAGAAATAAAAAATGAAAAGGAAAAGGAAACTATTAGCTTTCGTCCTTATGTCTATATTTTTATTACACTTTATTGTACTTTGTCCAGCTGTTTTACTTACACTTCATATTCTTAGGGTTGACAAAGGGTCCTAACGAAATACATCCACGACAATTCACTTGCTGAAGACTCGATGACAAGACGTCCCCAATCCCGTGTAACAGCACTCACTATTGTTCACCATAATCGTCACCAACTCGCTCGGAGAACAGCACTTCTCGTCGCACCAGAAAGGCCAACTCGCTGCGGAGAAGTTCTTACTTTACCGGACCTTCGTCCTATATAGTCATAAGAACCTTCGAGAACCTTCGGTACAACCAGAAGATAGCACTTAGTGTCTTTGTGCTGAGCGAACGCGCACCTTATCTGTTTACAGTTCCGACTTCCTGGCGCCAATCTCCCGATTACCTTGGACACAGCCACTGTGTCACAATATTTTATTTTTGCGCCAAAATTCAATGAAATATTGCATTAACAGTACTCCGTTGGTGTGATCATGGACAGTGTGCTTGTAATATTGCCCTTCGGCAGTTCGCACATATTTTAGGGGAGCTAATGTACCCTGACGATGCAATGGATAGAGTTGCGCTCTAGCAGCAGTGAAGTTAATGATATCAGAGTGTGGAGTTAGAATTGTCAGTACCAATATAAATAGCTGTTTCCATTGTGGGGAACGGTCTACTTCTACAGGCATGTCACTATAGCTATTTATTCCACGCGCTTGCTAATATTATGGTTAACGAGATATTTTAATCTACAAGTATAAGTAAATTTTTAAAATAGTGAACTAATTTATGCCACACTACCTGAGCCCAATAGACAAAATAAAGGACTAGAAGAAACCGCATTCAACATGCGCAGTAAAATATGAACAAACTGGGTATATTATTCCTTGCAGCTTCTGCAAGAGTAGTCCACTGCTAATCGAGAGTTATTTCACTGGCCAGAGCAAAGACAGTTACCCTATTTCGCTTCGAGGGATCAAACGGAGCACAAGAAGGTCTTATCGCGCGCACTTACAAGGACATAAGGAAACAAGCAGGTGAGCTATTGAGACGAGCATGAAGCCGAGGAATACCAACGAAGGCGGGTGGATAGAGCCTCTTTTTTAATTGTTTATTGATCGTTTGTGCTACAGACACCAGTGCAATCCGACATGGGTAGCCGAGGTAGTTAAGATAAGAACTCGTGAACAGGAGTCGAGTTCAAATCGCGCCAGCACCGTTCTCCTTGACCGACAGAGGCTATGGTTTTGATTCCCGTCACCGATTTTCCTGAACCATGGTTTTTTATCAAGATTCCCCGGGGTGCTAGGTAAATGCTGGAAAGGTTAATTACATTCTCAAGATTTTCTGTCCCTCACTTTACTTCATTTTGATTTTTCTTGGCTGTTTCAGGGCTGTAAGTGTGCCGGAGTCTTGGCGTTGCATGGCAAGGTAAAAGGGTGCTCTCTGTAAACCTTCGTCCTTCGGACTCAAACCCGACCTGGCTCCAGCAGGATGTAACCCTTCAGAAGGAAGGGGAGTTGTACGAGCTGCCACTAGAGAGTATACATCTGAAAATGTTGGGGACCCTGTGCTCTGCTGTCGTGCCTCCCAGTTCCAGTCGCACTGTTCTCTCTTACCAGAAGGTGCTGTGTGTGCGTGTGTGTGTGTGTGTGTGTGTGTGTGTGTGTGTGTGTGTGTGTGTGTGTGTGTGTGTGTGTGTGTTGTCAGCAGGATATTGCACCCTACATTTTACAATATGCATACGCCAACTTCTAAATGAGAAATTTGATGATAGGTGGATTGGGCATGTTACTACCCGACTGAACACCCTTAGACTATTTTTTATGAACATACATAAAACAAAGTCTTGTTTAAGGCACCTACAATCAAAGAGAATCTGAAATTTTGAGTACGTGAAGCTTGATAGCATCCATAAAAGAATTATCAAATGTTTAGACGTTAATGAAGGCAACTTTGAGAATTTAAGTAATATAGTAACTTAACGTAATGTTTAGTACTATTTTTTTACTAATTTATATCTGTTTTAATGAAAATATACTATAACAGACCAACAATTCATTTTACAAGAAAATGCTTTAATAAAGGTTTCTTAATTTACTGTGGGAACCAGAGTATTTAAAAAAAGTACTATAGTTTCATTTAAAATTTTGTGGCTGGACCCCGTGGGCTCCCTAAATATTTCCCATATCTCAATTTGGAAGACGCCTTGCTGCTATAAGATTTGGAATTGTTGATACTTTTTTTCTGTTCGTTTATGAGATGCAACACTTTATATGGGCCATCCTATAACCCTGCGATGTAATTCTTGGCAAGTTGTGTGCGTATTCCCACAGAGATTTCTGAACTGGTTAAACCATTTCGCAATGAGTAGAACAGTAGTTTCTACAAATCAGTGTTATCTGTCTAGTTATACAAAAATGAATGTTGGTATAGACGAAGACAAATTCCAACACCGGTTGACCGATCACCAGGAAAACTGGCACACCTGTTTTTTCTTTTTTCATGGAGAAAGTTTTTACACTATCCATTTTACTATGCAACGTATTGCACTCACATGGTTTTTGCTGCACACCTTTATTTTACGTAACACACCCTTCTCTGCTCCCGTACATTTAATTTTTATGACAAATAGAAATGCAACCTACTGTGTTCACATGGCTTTTTCTACTCACTTTTTTACGTAACACATTCAGACACTTTTCTCCACTCCCACGCCTACAAAAAAGTTCGTACAGTTTTCTGTAGGTGTGAAACTGAAATGCAACGCATTAAACTCATGCGGTTATCTCTACTCACTTTTATTTTACGAAACAAAATCATATTTATCTCTCTCTCTCTCTTTCATTCTCTCGTATACAGAAGATTCAACAAATTTTTTATACGATTGAAATAGAAATTCAGCGTATTACATTCATGCGGTTTGTAGTTGTCCAACGGTGCTTTTGCATAGTGTATTTTGCTTAGTTTTTGTTCCTTAATTGTTTTGTCTTTGTTTAGTTGTATTAAGCTATTTTTAGTGCCATCCTAAGAAACAGAAGACTACTGGGCAAGTCAAACTAAGTCTAAAAACTGAACGGATAAACCGTCAATCCACGAGCAAAGAGCCATAAGAAATATGGTTGATAAAAATGCAGTGTTATGATCTACAACTTATACTAGGAGTGGCTAGTATTAAAAGCAGCTGTGTGAAATATGGATTATGTATAATCAACGCTGAGTTCTAGTGCTGCAAGAAATTTTATAACCTGAGATCAGCTTCCTCTTGAACTTTTTCCCCATTTCTTTTACAAGAGGTTGCCTTTCAACGAATAACTGCAGCCATCAACGTAACACACACGAGCTAAAGGTGGCAATCAATCTCTGAACAGTTTATAATCCTCCTACACTGCAGGCGATAAAACCAACACGGCCCTAAACTTAATTGATTACTTTTAATGGGTCGTATCGAGCTACACCTTCAAGGTTACAACTTGTGCTCAAAAATTTTTTTTTAATTTAAATAGTTTAGGGGCCCGTCGACAACTAGGTCATTTGGGCCCTAGGTCAGAAAATAAAAAATCTAAAACTCGCCTAAAAACTGAAGTTTAAAATGGCAACTAAAAACGCAGACAGATAAAATCACCAAACGGTATATTGGTGCGCTAAGTTAAAACTTGGTAAAACCATTCATTAAAATGTGTAAAAGATCGAGGCTAAAACACATTAAAACTAAGCACTTAAAACACTAAAACGTAAAACACAAAACCTATGTTAAAACGCTAAAAAAAATTTCGCACACTAAAAACACGTTATACTTGCTTTGCGAACCCAATTTGTGCAACGAACCGCAGCGCCTTACAGGCAGACACAGGGTCGTCACCCAAAATTGAGGCAAGCGTACACCCCAGGCCAACCGACTGGCGCTCACGAGCGTATTGCGGACAGTCTATAAGGATATGGGCCACAGAAAGTTGGATATTGCACGTAGGGCAGACAGGCGCAGGGTCGCCACGCAAATGGAACCCATGTGTCGCCCGTGTGTGACCTATCCTCAGGCGGGTGAGGATAACTTCAGCCCGCCTGGAGTCCCTGCAGGATGTCGTCCAGGGATCTACGCTGTCTTTAATGGTCCGCAATTGAGAGCCAGAGAATTCCTTCCATGATTGCTGCCAGATCGATAAAAGATGTCGACGGAAATGGCGCTGCACATCGACATATGGCACACTGTGTGTGGCAACATCCGGCAAACGGCAAGCAGTTTTAGCAGCCGCATCCGCTTTCTCATTGCCGGGTATACCCACATGGCCTGGGGTCCAGGTAAAAAGCAACTGGTATCCGCGCGAGAGCATTTGCGAAATGAGAGCCTGTATTTTTAAAACGAATGCTGAGGTGCCGATAAACTGGTCCAAGGACTGAATGGCACTCAGAGAGTCTGAACAAATGATAAAATTGCCGGGAGCTGAGTTAGAAATAAAAAGTAAACAATAAAATATAGCAAACAGCTCGGCAGTAAAAACCGAACTATGGTCCGGAAGTCGGTACTGGTGCGCCTCGTCGTTACACACGAAACTACATCCCGTAGCTCCACCCACCTGGGACCCATCGGTAAAAACCGGGGTGAAAGTCCGGTGGCGGCCCAAAAGTTCGGTGAACAGATGTCGATACACCGATTGCGGGGTGGAAAGCTTAGCATAGCCTGACAGCTCCAGGTCGAATTGCGCGCGCCGGAGTTGCCAAGGAGCAGAGCGTCCTAGAGAGAATCGCTCTACAGCAGGCATGCGGAGATCGTGTTTGTCAAGTAGTTCGCGGAACCGAATACCGCTTGGGCGCGATATAGTTGTGTTGCGCAGATAACGGTGAGCAAGGTCGGGACGCAGGACACATTTAAAAGAAGGATGACCCGGATGGGCTGCCAACCTTGCCACATACGAACACAATAAAATCGAACGACGGACCGACAGTGGTGGTTCTCCAGACTCAGCATACAGACACTCAACTCTACTGGTGCGAAACGCCCCAGTAGCAAGACGGATACCAGCATGGTGTACAGTATCTAAAAGACGGAGTTTAGAGGCGGACGCCGCGCCATAGATAAAACTACCGTAGTCTATTTTTGACCGCACCAGTGATCGATACAATCGTAACATAACTGTACGATCACCGCCCCAAGAAACTCCGGATAAAAGGCGGAGTACTCGAAGTGAGCGATCGCAGGAAGCACGTAGTTGGCGAATATGGTACTCCCACGTCAGCTTACTGTCGAAGTGCAGGCCAAGGAACTTGAGGTGCGGGACAAACGGTAGACGTGTGCCACGCAAATAAAAATCAGGAGGAGGGTGTACGCCGCGAACTCGATGGAAGTGGATACACTGAGTTTTCGTAGGTGAGAACTGAAAGCCGGAGCGAAGGGCCCAGTCTGCGATTGATGTTATGGTCAGCTGCAGTTGACGCTCAATGTGCTCGAGATTATAAGAGCGATAGTAAATTGCAAAGTCGTCAACATACAGTGACATCGGGATTCCGCTACGAACAACATCAGCGATTCCGTTGATTGCTACGGCGAAGAGCGTGACACTCAGGATGGACCCCTGAGGCACACCATTCTCCTGAATCTTTTCCTGTGACAGGGTATTACCAATGCGGACACGAAATTTTCGAAGTCGTAAAAAGTTTAAAATGAACAGCGCTAAGTGACCGCGTAAACCGTAACCGTGCAGAGCACGAAGGATTCCATAGCGCCAGGTGGTGTCGTAGGCCTTCTCTAAATCAAAGAAGACACCCACGACATGCTGCTTCAGCAGAAAGGCATTCTGGATGTAAGCCTCTAAGCGTGTCAGATGGTCGACACTAGAGCGATGGCGACGAAAACCGCACTGAATGTTGGTGAGCAGGTTATGCGTTTCTAGCCACCACACTAAACGAGTGTTAATCATCCGTTCGAAGGTCTTACAAACAACACTCGTTAGGCAAATAGGGCGGTAACTAGAGGGAAGTGTCCTGTCTTTTCCAGGTCGAGGGATAGGGATGACAATACCCACTCGCCAGGAGGACGGAAAGACCTGCTCGTGCCAGATACGATTATAAATACCAAGCAGGAAAGACGAAGCCGAAGGTGGAAGGTGAAGCAGCATTTGTCGATGGATGTCATCTGGACCAGGAGAGGAATCTTTAGCAAGTGACAAAGAGTGCTCTAACTCCGCTACGGTAAAGGGTGCGTTGTACGGTTCAGTACAGTCACTATTAAAAGGAAGGACTATCCGCTCGGCAGATTCCTTGAGAGGTATAAAAGCTCTGTCGTAACTATTCGTTTGGCTAGTAGCAGCAAACGAAGTAGCAAGGGCGTCGGCGATATCCTGTTCGCTGGTGTAATGCGATCCGCTTATGGCAAGGCCGGGAATGATAGTCCGGCGACACTTGCCATACATGCGGCGAACAGCAGTCCACACCCTCTGTGCCGGAGTGCGACGGGACAGAGAAGAGACAAAAGTTTCCCACGATGTGCGTTTTGCACAGCGGAGAACAAATCGAGCCCTGGCACGAGAACGCTTAAAAGCTATCAAGTTCTCCTCCGTAGGATGTGAACTGAAGACACGCAGAGCACGCTTCCTTGCTTTAATAGCCAAGCTGCATTCCTCGGACCACCAAGGCACAGGAACGTGACGAGGTGTAGTAGAACCACGAGGAATGCTGGAATTCGCTGCGAGCAGGACAGAACAAGTAAAATATTCCACCAGTTCATCGATGGTGGGGAAGACATCGTTGTGAAGGTGAATGAGGGAACGAAATTTCCCCCAGTCAGCCTTGGAAATAATCCAGTGAGGATATCGTGTTGGCACAGGATGGAGAATAGATATGTGAATGCTAATGGGAAAATGATCACTGCCAAAGAGGTCGGAGAGCACCGACCAATCAAGGAGTGGCACCAGTGACGGACTACAGAAGCTCACGTCTAAAGCGGAGTAGGTACCGTAGGCAGATGATAAAAAGGTAGGGGCACCAGTGTTTAATAGAAGTAGGCCAGACATATCACAAACGTCTGCTACAAGGCAACCACGAGCATCGTCAGTGTCGGAGCCCCACAAGGTGTTTTTGGCATTCAGATCGCCTAGAAGAAGAAACGGTGGCGGAATCTGTGCCAAGAGAGCCCGAAGTTCGTTCTCGTGTACGACACTGACCGGTGGCAGATAGACATTACAGATAGAGAAAGAAAGGCTCTGCAGCTGTGCACGTACCGCTACAGCTTGGAGCGGCGTGTTTAGGGGTATGCTGGTGGCAGGGATGGTATTCGCCACCAGAATAGCAACACCACCGCTTGCCCGTCGATCAGCTGCAGAATCATGTCTAAATGCCACAAATCCACGAAGATAGAGTGCGTGATGAGGTTGCAGATGGGTTTCCTGTAGACAGACGATAGATGGACAGCGTTGAGAAATTAGATGCTGTATGTCCGGAACACGTGCCCGGAACCCATTAACATTCCACTGGATTATTTCCATAGTGAAAAAGGATTAATGGCTAGTCTTCATCTTTTTCTTCTTTTTCACCTTGGCTGACTTAGGTCCAACTATGTGGAAGTCGCCGTCCTCTGGCGATTCCTCGGAGGTGTGCGAGGCAGAGGATCCCCTACGACTCGCAGAGCGAGAGCGGGATCTCTGAGAGGACGTGAGACTACCTGCGCGAACTTTATGTCGCGAACGACTTCCATCGATAGGATCCTTACCGCTTCCTAACGGCTTGGAAACTGTGGTCTGCACGGCGGAAGATGTTTTAGACACTGCACTTTTTCGACTAACTGTTGGGGTGCTCTCTGGAAGGTCAGTCTGTGTCGAGGCATTTGCAACGGTGACATGTTGCAAGCCGACAGTAGCAACAGGAGGGCGCCGAGCTGCCGACGAATAAGCTAAGGTGGTGGCAGGCTTCAGTTGTTCGAAACGCCGACGCGCTTCTATAAATGTCAGGCGCTCCTTTACCCGCAACTCCTGAATACTCTTTTCGTCCAAGAACTTAGGACACTGACGTGAGCTAGATGGATGATTACCCCCACAGTTCACACAGCATGGGTCTCGAGTGCAAGCCGTGTCTTCGTGTGCCGGTAAGCCGCAACGTTCACAAGCTGCAGGATGGTTACACGAGGTCCTAGTATGCCCGAATCTCTGACACTGAAAACAGCGCATGGGATTCGGGACATATGGTCGTACTGCAGCACGCTCGTAGCCACAGTAGATGTACTCTGGCAGCTGAGTGCCCTTAAACGTAAGGAATACTGTACGTAAGGCACACTCTTTCCCATCCTGTTTCCGAGTTAATCGGTATGCTTGGCAGACTCGCTGATCAGAGAGGCAGGTGACAATTTCTTCGTTGGAGAGATCGTCGAGGCTGGAAGTGGTTACTACTCCTCTACACGAGTTGAGGGTCTTATGTGGGGCTACCCGGATAGGGTAGGAGCCCAACAAACTCGCCTTCAACAGCTTCTGCGACTGATCTCCATTCATCACCTCGATCAATAACGTGCCATCTCTAAGCCTGGTTGCGTTTTTAACCGGACCACAGATCCTATCGACTTCCTTTTTAATATAGAACGGGCTGATGTCCTTCATCGTCTTACCTTCACATTGCAAGGTCAGCACCAAAAAACTGTCAATGAGGGAGGGTTTGCGCGGAGACATGATTATTTGGACCCCCATCCGGAACCGTCGGCGTCAGCCTGCCATCCGGGGGTCAAAGGATAAAAGACACCAAAATCTCCACGGTCTGTGCCGCCATGGAGACCCCTCCATGACTGACCTCAAGGCGTACTTCAGAGGAGCTACCCTCCGATCTCCACTGCTTGTCCGCATGGGTAAACCGTTCACCACGTGACACCCCGGTTTTATGCCCCCACCACAGGAATAACCGCCTGTGGCTCCCCGCTTTAGCACACGCTGCCTCAACGGAGTCAGCGTGGATTCAGGGGACTTCGGGTTGATTACACCGGGGCTCCGTCAGCGGTAACACGTCCGGCCGGTGACACTAACCCGACGGCACACGGCCGTCGGGAGATTAACACCGGCCGTGCCCTCAAGGAGCTACGTGGGTGTACTTGACGTGTGGACGGGCTCCGCACCTAAGGCTACACATGGGGGCAGTGTGAAGGGTCCGCACAACCTTCGCGCCTGAGACCTCCGAAGAGCACACAAGTCGGGGGCCGCGCTGAAAACCGTGGGACAGGACCACGGAGATAGGAAAGATCCCTGCTGGTGAGACAGGAGTTATAAATCTAGGAACTTACAAACTAATAATCAGAATAAACCTAGAAGAGGAAGAGGGTGATGTAAAAAGCAACATAAAATGCTGCACGTGGCACAGTTAATGAAGGTGGAGGGGGTGAAGTGATAGTGAGCAGCTCGGGGCCCCGGGTGCGCCAAACCCGGACCTACCGTGGTAGGTTCCCCTGGGGGAGTTTGATTTCGGAGTCCTCTTCTCCTAGATGAGTCGTCGACCAAGACTAACGAGCCTCATCTACCCGTTGGAATGTTCTTAGCTTCCCCTCACCTCTTGCCTACCAGTGGTCACAAAGACACACGTAGCAGGCCGTCTGGTTCGGGTACTGAGCCCCTCCGCCACGGCAAGGCGACACTCCTTCGGAGGGGTGTGCTCAAAAAGAAGTGATAAAATTATGGTTGTAATTGTGCAACTAATTCGACGGTTGTAGCGACTTAATACTTTGGGATTATTTATCGAGGCTAATATGTTATTGCCCTATGTGAGGTAAAACGTTTCCTTTGAAGTGCCGCAACCTTACGTGCTTAAAACGTGTTAATTCAGAATATCATGGGAGAGATATCCATTTGCTTACACGAAGCGGATATTGCTCCAGTCACTAAAACTGTACAACATAAGTAAGAAGCAATAATCTTTCTGGTGCTGCAGACCGGAATCTCTGACACATACACTACCTGCATTTAGTGAGTTTACGAGGCAAATAAGATTGCCGATAAATTTATGAACATAGTAAAAGGATACAATGTTAAATTTTTATAAAACAATGTCATTGCCGAAATTACTGGATGTAATTAAGCATGGATTATGAAAGAGAAAAACAAAAGGGACTCGAAGTTTTTAGGAGCAGTGGCCACAGAGGAAATTAAGAGTTAGATATATGCAATCTGAACAAAAAAAGTTAAATAATATATAACTAAGTGAATAAGTCATGTTGAAAGAATGAATAGAGAGCTATTTACATTACATTTTAAGAATTACAAGCTAGTAAGGAAAAGAGTTGTTGGAAGACCAAATAAAAGTTTCACGAACATGTCTAATGCATGAGGGAAGAAGAGGAGGAAGAAGAAGAAGAAGAAGAAGAAGAAGAAGAAGAAGAAGAAGAAGAAGAAGAAGAAGTGATCCTACAGTGGTATAGGAATATAACTATTTTCTTCTTCATTCCAATGATTGGGTCTATAGCCTGTTCCGTCCTCACTCTATCATTCCTATCTCTTCCTTGGGTGGCCAACATTTCTTCTACCTTGGGGTGCATAACTATTACAATTCTGGTAGAGTGTGTGCATTCAGTTTGTCATGTAGAACTCTTATCATAATTATCTTATCAAGGTAGTGCAAGACACGTCTTTGAAGGGCTTGGAATCTAAAGGGAAAACTTGATGACAGCCCAGATTAGTGAGGAAGTTCACGCCTTAAACGACCCCAGAAAACGATACAAAATGTGCCGTGGATTTCCTTTGGCGTTTTTTGTACAAAAGTACTAAAAAATGTAAGACTCGCGTTATTTATACGTAATAAAAGGCGAAGATATGGAAGCAGAATGTTTGAATTGGTTACTTCCGTGAGATACTCATCATTATTCTATTGGTATGGATACTCAGAAAAGAAGAGAAGCGTGCGATAATCTTAAAATAACACCCTACAACATTATCGAGATGTGCTGTTCTGCTTGATTACAAGTTAACATTTCTTTAGTTTCGTAGGTCTGAAGTGGAATGACGTCACTGAATGAGTAAGGAGCAAACCAAGGCTAATCTAGGCAATATACTTTATTTTTCTACTTACCGATGACGCGTCCATTGGTGGTAACATGTGCTGTCTGGTTTTTAGATAAACAAATGAAAGAATAACGCAGTATTATTGAGTAGCACAATACATACTTATATAAACACAACCAAAATGTAACCAATACTCGTATAGCTAGATTTTTTATTAATGTATAAAGCGGTACCTCAAAAATTGCGCTTTTAAAATGTCCGTGACTATATACGTAACTTTTTTAAAAATGATGACAAATCGTTGGTTCATATAATGATGGTATTGGATCCCATTTAAAAGCCCTATTTGAATATTTTACTTACACAAAATGAACATTTTAACGGTTACAAAATAAAAAACAGAAATACCTCGCTTATTATATAACTTTATTCTAATATCGCTTAATAAAAGCCTTTAGTATGTTATATAGATGCTGTTATTCACAAAGTTTTGATATAATGAGTGTTTAAGAAGCTATATAACATTTTCGTTTAGGAGGAAGCTGTTTTTTTATGGTATACAAAGAATAAAAAGTGAAAGTAGTATGATTAAATTTGAGAACTCTTAAAACTTTCACTTGTGTCTTAATACAGAACAAAAACAATATTATTACAGTTTTAAAATCATCAGAAATAGATTGAATGAGACGTTGTGCTAGAGTATCAAGATTGGAAAGAAGGAGAAATGAAGAGGTGCCGCAGATGATGGAGGAAACAGAGGTGGAGAGAATTGAAAGGCGGGGTCTTTATTAGTATGGGTGCGTTAGAAGAATGGTGTAGAGTAGGTGGCCCAAGACCTTTTTAGAACGGTCACCTTATGGAAGATGGAAGCGGGCCAGGCCAAGAGCCGCTTGGAGAGGATTCATAGAATTAATGATTGACCGATGCCTAGAGGAGGATGACTTGTTCAAACGAAGATAAGGGCAAATAGGAATACAGGGCAACTACTGAAGAGTGGAGAAGCCCTTAAAAGTAAAATAGTGTGCTAGTGTGCTCACCTGTTATGTATTGGACCCATATCGTTATCTATGCGACTGGTCAGAAATATGAACAATTCAGTGACAAAAAGAAAACCAATTAGTGTTATAATCGACGTGAAATGAAGTAGTGGTCCGGCTCTATTAAACAGTTTCACTATTATCGGCAGACAAGGAACGGCTAAATTCAATGTCGGAATAATTCGGTCTTATGTGTCACTAAACTGGACACAGTGACATGGAGACTAAATTACTAAACGGCAATAAGTGATGCTAAGAAAATACTAGAGCACAAAAATAAAGCGTTTAGGTTGTACTATTGTTCTTTTGTAGTTCTGTCATATTAATTTGAGTTTTGGTCTCTTTTTTCGTGTTTTCCCCATGTCAGGTGAATGCTGGGGTGCATTAATCTCCTCTCCGCGGATTCCTTTCCCTTCATTTCTCATTTCCCTCCCTTGTTATCTTCCAGATTTGGTTGGTACCGCGGTACGTCCCGGCGACTACGGAAAGATGGCTTAGTTACTTGCGCACTGGAACCTCTTCCCTAACCCTCCCAGGAAGTTGCTACCTAGGCCACAAGGGTGGTTACACGACACTCTCAGGTCTCAATATATGTAGCTGTTAGCGACTTCTATCCTCTCTGGACTTCGTTGGCTTTACTCTCATTACAAGCATAAGACAGACACAAGTATCTGGACTATCAAACATTTTACTTTATACTCTATTGCATATTACCACTACAGCAAAACAGGTTCTATACGTTACATGCACTTTACAGAGAGAGACGGAGAGGGGAGAGAACTAAGGGAGAAATAATGCAGGTACCAATTCTGCTAAAAAAGAACAAAATATTAGTTTATTGGAAAATGGATGTTTAAATCTTATGTTCGACTGCCTTCCAGCACCTTCAGGACTGTTAAGGTCTACACTCTTACTCTGGAAGCTAAAGAATTTGCTTCATTTCTGCAGTGAGCCATAAAACAGTTAATTTAATTCGCATAATAAACCCTACCACATTCAGACTTTAATAAAATGTTTATTTTACTTGAAAATGTATGTGAGGGGAAGAAATGACGAGCGCGTCAGGTCTCGACATGAATACCTTTACGAGCGAGACGTTTTACGGCGTAAGAGTTGAATAAAAACGCAATTCATGTCCATAACTCAAAAGTGCAAAGTGGCGACGCCATTTTCTATCTTCTCTGGAAATGAATCTTCTCGAGCGAGGACTTCGAGTGGGCTTGGAGTGAGCGAGAATTGAATGTCCAGCTATTTCTTGGAATGGATTTGCCATTAATCATTATGGTGATTCCCGTAACGCACTGAATGTGTGCCCATTTGTGTCGTCGCAACGAGAAGATTTCAATGGCTTATTTCGATTAGCTTGTTATTTTAACCATTCATATCATAAAATATAATTTTACCTTGTGTACTAAGTACTTATAGTAAACAGGGGAAGCATTGTATTACACCCAACATTTCGATACCGAAATTTCAAGGGAAATATATGTTTTGTGAATCCTTAATCCAAGAAAGTTGCTTTAAAGAAAAGAACAGTGTGTGTGTGTGTGTGTGTGTGTGTGTGTGTGTGTGTGTGTGTGTGTGTGTGTGTGTGTGTGTTTGCGTGCGTGTGTGTGTTGGGGTTGCCAGGTGTTTACAAACTAGAAATACGGGATGTTTCAAGCATGTTTCCTTAATACCTGTGCACATTATCGATATATCAATTTTTCTCTGTACTGATTTTAGATGTATGCTTATTACGCGAACTAGGTTTTACATATTTATTCATAACAATGAGTATATTTACAAAATAGTCATTTCATAATAACACTTGTTTCACTCTTTTAAAGAACCATAAAGAGCAATGTGCATAATGCTTATTATCCCAAACAGAAAGATAAACTGCGCCTCTTGGGTGAAGTTTTGTTCAGTTCATTTCGGCCATCACCTTCCATGATTTTACTTGCTTTGTATAGAACCACAAACAAAACGCGAGTTCCGCTCTTCAATTCAAAGACGCAAGTGAACAAGACGCATTCTGACGTCACACACCACATGACCATACGTACGCTTAAGGATTGGCTACACTCTACCAGCCAATAAGAAAAGAATGCTCGCTACTACCAACAGCTAATTAAAATACTGCTGCCAACATTGGGAAAAAGGAACCACTTCCATATATCGCATATTTGAAATATCCTTCTAAAACTCAGAATTCATAACTGTGTATGAAATACGGGAGTCGAGAGATTCAATAAAATAAGGCTGAAATGTGGGAGAACCCAGGAAATATGGAAGACCTGGCAAGTACTGGTAGTCATAATTAATTTTAAAAGGAATAATTAATAAATCAAAGACAATAAAGCATTTAATAATAAATAATAACAATAGTGTGATGGTTTTAAATTAATATAAGTAAAAATAAAGAGAAAACCAATAAAATAAGGGGGTAAGTTTGAAAGCGGGAATATTGCAGAACAGCCAATGGTTACTATTGTATTGTACTATACTAATGGCACTATTGTCTGTAATGTTGGGAATTCAGTAGCCCCGTACTGTCATCAGATTTCAACGTTAGGGACATTTCTGTATGTGGTTCAGTATGTTGTTCATCTTCATGTTTACAGTCTTAAGTCACATTACCTAGTTGTTTACAAATGAAGCATGAAAGTGAGTCTGTTGACAGAAATGTCGTTTCGTCATGTTCGACGCGTATGGTTTCCGGAATTTTCTCTAGGTCGTCTGGATAAATGTACCGTTTTCTACTAAAATTTAACATACGAGCAAAACTGATTCTGACATACCAGCTCTGAAAATTTTATAGTCGATTTCAAATGAATGTTTAGAGTTCTTATTTCACGCTCCAGTTCTTGGCGAGAAGTCACAGGACACGCGTTTGGTATTATTATACTTTGGAATTTTGTCAGCAATGGTCCTATTTGTTATCACGAGTACAACCGTATTCCATTCTCAAATTGGTCTCTAGGAAATGTTAAATTATCATCAAGTTCTAATTGGTTCAGCCTTCTTGAATGGAAAGATATACGTATGCGTACAAAAAAGTGGCACTTAATGGAAAGCAGATGTTTATGTTAGTATTTACAAATTTAGCAACACTATCAGTGTGATCACCTCAGTTTTGTATGTCTTCAGGATCTACCATAGGTTTGTTACTCCACAATTTCCTTATTTCCTAGATAAAGGCGGATTTTAGACAGAAAATGTGTACTTCTAGGTTGAATTAGCTTACAGAATTCACACGGATGGCTTTTTCGCTGGTTCTTCTGTTGGAAAGGCGTCCTGTGAAGTACTGGTGTAGCTTCTAAATTGTTAGGTTTCCATTTGATTGCATTTTCGAAATGGTGGCCCCTTGTTCTGAACTGGATATAACAGTTGATCTTCTTACTTCGTTTAAAAGGGTTAGGTAAGCAGAGCTTTGGATTTCTGTCCCATACTTAACGTAATTAGGATGCTTTCAAATAAGTATCTGCAATGAAAATCACTTGTCCATATAAGATGTACTAAACACACACTTCCAGTTATTATGCACGCAGTTTTAACTGCTAATTACTTAACAACTCATTAAAATAGGCATAGAAATAAGGTCTTTTGCTTTCTTGCTATATCATGGCCTCCTGTATCTGTGCCAAGAGATGAAAAAATGACTAACGTCTTCCGATTTGAAGAAAGTAAATATTGTAAATTCAGACAAACGAAAAGAAGTGTTTCTCTCCGTAGGGTTTTGTACATCTCTTACAGTTTACCAGTTACGTGAAAGTCATCCAGACTGCTGAGGAGTTCCGAGAGCATTCCCAGAAATTTAAGGTATAATTTCATTTGTCAGGAAAATATTTTAAACAGAGACACTTGAAAAAATAAAAATTTTAGAAATATGTTTTATGCAAAGGGCAGCCTGCGGTAGGAAATTTTCTTGAAAATCTTCGTACTACATCGTTGGTATATATTGAATTTAAATACAAACTTTTCGGTTTTAAGTTATGGTTTTCCCAGACTTACGAACACACAGTTCGAGCACATATGGACCGTCTTCCAAAAATGCTTTTTATGGGTTCCAGGAGGCCTCACAATCTCTATTTCCAGTGAAATCTCGCTATCAAATTTTTGGGTAGAACCGACCTTCTCTATCTGTACGTGTTAGGGAAAGTACAAATTGATGCGGTGAGAGAAGGATAGAGGGAGGTAGAGAGAGAAAACAGAGTTTGGAATGAAATAGGCGCACAAAAGTAAATGTCAACAGTTTCGTATAAAAATTGCTAATTACTATAATAAACTAGTATTGCTCTAGTCGATGCTTATTCGAGAGCACGTTGTTCATTAGCCGTCCCATTTTCCCCCTTGTGTTTGAACAACTACCTGGAGGCATTTCTTCGTGAACCAGTTTCAAGTGATCCAAATTTACTCGTCCTCTTAGCAAGCACTCAATATTTGTCCTCCACATTAACACCACATGAGTTTGAACTACTTCCTCCAGGACATACCGCGTCGTGTTCCAGGAAATCGTGCTGGAGAAAGCTCAAACATATAAAGTCTGTCCGAGGTGTTTGCTCAGACTCGACATGTATGTATGTTCTGTCCCAGATAGCAAACCGTTCCTTGTCGTAACATTCAACATTTACCTTCATAGTCATATTTTTGGTTCTTCACACAGAGTGAGTAAAACATGTGGAATGTTAATTAGTTTGGGGAATGGCGAACATGAAGTCAAGACATTTAATTAGGCTCTGGGATATAACTAATACACGTACCAGTAATGGTAAACCATACATGATGCAATTACAGACACCCAAGTAAAATTTGATACGCCCATTACTTGGTATTACAAAATAAAATTAAATGGCAGTGAACAAATCAACACACCAGAAGGGTCTTGATTCAAACAGCAATTTTTACATTATCCAATGCATACCTGCGATAGATTAAATACTGCACTTCTATTGCTCGGTATAGGTTATCTCAACCTGTCTGCCTCGGTTTGTCTTCCTTAAGGACGATAATTTAAGATAGTATCATTTTATCTAAATATTACTCCAAATTTCCTCTATAGTTTGTTATTAGTGTTGAGGTCTTCAATATTCAGTTTCTATGTTTATTTCAGTATTTCATTGTTGTCCATTTCATTTTATCTTTTTTTCTATACCCAGAAATTTCATGTGAGGATTTCAACGGAAATACTTTTAGGTCTTTGAACACCACACATAGGTAACGTTTGTGGGTGTGTTTAGAGCAATGGACATTAAGACAAATGCTAATTATTTTCCAGCATCTTCCAAGAATACGATTCGATTATTTTCACTTAACTCCTCTCAATACAAACTGCTCTTTACTTAGAAATTTTTCTTTTCTGAAAAACTGTTTTTTCTGAAAAAATAGTTTCACGTAGTTAGTTAAAATTTCATCAGTTTGTATCATAAGACACGTAACACTGGAATCATCACATTTCCCAGAACTATTTTCTGATTACTTTACCAATAGTATTGAAAAGTTTCGTTCCTCCTCTTGTTATGAAATCGTATTGGTAACACTTCATAAGAATTCATTTTTAATGACTTCTTTTTCTTTTGCTCTTAATACTTTTAGTTTTCTTCTCTTTGTTAGGCGTTCCCCTTTTATGCCGTCTCCATTATCTCGTCTTCGATGAATCTTCTGTCAGTTGCTTCAATGGTGAACTATAAAATGGTGATCTCAGGATATGCGTGGACGGATCCGAGAGTGGAGAACAAGCTACTTTGCCTACTAAATTAAATGTAGGCTAGTAACTAATCTATTTCAAGTGAGACTATTTGAATATATATATATTATTTGATCTATATTTAAATTAAATAATTGAAGACTGGATAACAAAATATAAACCAAAGGGGTTAGCTTTGTAGAATAATAATATGGATACCGTAGTATTTGCTGATGATCGAGTACTGCTGGCTGAAAATGAAACAGAATCACAAAAAGTTGTCAAACATTTAAATGAAACAGGAAAAGAATGTAATATGAATACCTCAAGAAAGAGAATGAAAGCAATGGGAATTAAAATAGTTATAAACGAAGTTATTTTCCAGCAAGTATCAGCTTTTAAATACGTGGGCTGGAAAATATCAATCTGGAATATGAAAAGCAGACATTGAGGAATACATCGAAATTTCTAACAAATTAAGTGGATGTATAGAAAGCCTGCGGAAAAAGCAAGAGCAGTTAAACAAGGATTACATAACATAGTGTGAAAACCAGCACTAAAGTACGGTTGTGAAAATTGGGTCCTGAAATCCAAAGAAAAGGCTAGAGTAGAAGCAGCTCAAATGAGCCTTCTAAGACCACTATTGAGAGTAACAAGGTTAGACCTAATGCGGAATACGATATAGGAGAACAATTCATGGAAAATGTAATTGAGGAGATTCAACGCTATCAAAAGTGGAAAGACCACATTTTAAGGATACCCCTTTCGAGATAGCCTTCTTTTATCGACCCTCTAGACGGCAATTGAAAAGCAAGAGTAACCAATTTATTTAGCCTCGGAACAGGTCTTTGGCCTAAATCTTGTTGGAAGAAGATATTTTGTCACTAATAGCTATTTCTGAGAAAATTAAATAAAGTCATGGAAATGGTTTTAATGCGGAAGAATTTCTACGGATATTTTTCTTAAAACAATGTGTACGACTCCTATCCCTGTTTGATTCAAGGTTTTTCAAAATGTGCATTTCATTTATGAATATCCAAACCATTGTGCCTTAGATTAGTATTAGTGAGCGTAATTTCTGACTTCAGTAATTACAAAGCACATCAGAAGTTAAATTGCGGAGTCAATTTGAAGCCTCACTTGGGCAATCCTCTAACAATGTAGACACGTAAGGTTGCGGAACTTCCAAACTTAAAATTAAGAGGGAACAAAACACTGCTACGTTTGTGCTCCTAGTGACCGTTCATTTAATATTCAATGCTGCGTCTATTCTATTATCCCATATCATTGTTTTCTTTTCGGTGAGAATGCTGGGATTCAATCGTTACTTGCAATGACCGTTACACGCGTACAACAAATTAAGCTTCCTTGGGCTAATGAAGCAAGCAAATGATCTCAGAGAAGAAATTAGCGAGAGTCTAAGAGTCAGGCGCAGTGCACTGTGGGTGGCAAAGTGTTTGTTGTGCCCACGTGGGCGGCGGGGCATCCATCACGGGGCCTGCGCGCTGATGGCTTGACTGACGTCCCTCCGCCCCTACCGCCAAATCGATTAATCGAAACGCTAATAGGTTCTGCGCTCTGCGATTGCGTCCACAGCTACTATTAGTGTTTGTTGCCTTATCGCATGCGCCATGCGAATCCGGGAACCACTTTCATTGGTGTTCACACGAAGCGTCCTTTCATGCTCAAGATGGGGCGGTTGGCATTGGAAGATGGACGAACAAAACATGCTTCTCCAGCTTTGTGAAAATGTACCTAGAAATTTGGTTTATTTGTTAATATACAGTTGAAATGATACATGTTTCCAATCTTGTTTTGTGATCCAATGTATAACGAATTTCCACATATAGAACGATGTTTCACAAGTAATAAAAATGCTTCGCCTTTTACATCTCTATTACATTTCATTCCAAGAAAAATGTTCAATTCAGAAGTACCAAAACAAGTACACAAAACGTTCTACTTCAGATGTCTTTGACATTGTTAGGTGTAACCTGGTGCTTATTGGGTTTTTAGGAAACAATTCATTATTCTTGGAAGGAACCGCCAAGTACTGTAGAGTTACAGTATACCATTACACGATTCCTCAAGTCGAAATTTTTACGACTGTCACAAGGAACTGTGTTGAATTTCGAAAATGATCGACACTTTCCACACCACATCCTTCTGGCGTTCTCCCTCCGAAAACAAGGACAAAATCTGATACTTCATATCCTCAAGCAAGGAAGAGCAACCGTCTATTTTCTGAATATCTTGTAAGAAACAATCCGCAGCTGTTTTTTTAATTTTATTTAACTTAATTTTTTTTTTATTTATTTATTTTTTTTTTATCAACATCTGCATAGCTTAAAACACTGATACAATTGTCCAAGGGCTTTCGATTGGTGGTGCCCCTGATTTGCTTGGGCTGAAATTACAGAAAATGATTAAGTTAGGTATAGATTGATTGACGATATTTCAGCAACCAACATGATTTTACACCTTCTTTTACTGCAGTTGGAAATATCGCTATAGTGACCAGATGGGTTGAACTATATGACATTCCCTAACGTTTCACTTACATTTAATGGCAGCTTTAGAATTAGTTGGGACGCCTTAGTGTGCTCAGGAAACACCGAAGAAAGTAGGTGTTTTGGTAATAACTTCCAATTCAGAGCAATAACTTGAAAATAAAAAGGGTAGGTATTTCTCCGGCAAAATAGGTGAACAAAATATGTTTAATACTTCATGATATACAAGAAGATATATAAGTGCCCCGGTAAGGCGGCAAACTTCGGTTCGTTTATCGCGACTATGAACTCTGACGTCTGAACCTAGCAGCTTCAACCAGCGCAGAGCTGTGGAATGCAGAACAGAACCTCCAGCCGTACTGGACTCATTTCGGAGAATCTCCAGGACCTGCAAACCACCATCGCTAATACGCAAAATGAGGGTCTCTCAGCTGACAACCTAAGTTGACAAATCACGTTTGAGAACCTCACGACACGAATGCAGACTTTCGAGAGTGTCTTCAAAAACAACAGAATTTAGTACAAAGCATTATTTGGGATCACTCTCAGTTTAATATCGTCTTACAAGCAACGTAAGGGGTGAGGCAAAACTAAACTAAACCCCTAGCGCAATAGACCATGAAGGGCCAAGGCTTGCCGCCCAGCCGCTGCGTCCCACCTCTGCCCACTACAGGCGTCATTGGTGGGGTGCAGTGCTGGAGGGGGGACGTGGTCAACACCCCTAGCCCTCCCGGACAGTTATACGGTCTTCTCGACCTGGGGCTACTTCATCAAGTAGCTCCTCAATTGGTCCCCGCGGAACCTAACGAGGCTGAGTGCACACCGAGCCAGACCTCCCAGATGGTTAAAATCCCCATGCTGGTACCGGGGATCTAACCCGAGTCCTCCGCGCCACAAGCAAGCGCGCTACAAGGCATAACCACTGACCAATAAACTGCTAACAGTTGAAAAATGGGACTGGAGGCGTGGCGCTGTTATACTGACAAGGAAAGGTTGGGGGGCGTAGATACACCTGGCCTCGTAGAAAACTCACGTTTTAATTTTCTTTAAATTTATCTCCAAATTCTTAATGCCTATTATGGAAAATGTTGCAAATAAGCAACATCTTTAAAATCATAAAAACGTGTAAAGCATTAGTACACATAATGCAATATTCCATTGAAAAATATAAAAAGGGTTAGTCCAATAAATTGTACCTCCATTTATTCTGGAATTAGCTGTAAGCATGTTTTTATAATACTTGATAAGTAAGTTAATCAAACACATATTTGGTAGTGTACGCCAAATTTACAATTCATTTGTCAATTACCATGGCAACAAGGCTAAAATTGCGGTACCAGGAGGAATTGATATAACTAACACTTACGGTACCAGTAGAAAATTACGTAACAGGCAACAACATAACCTAAAAATAAGTTATTAATGAACTCTTAGCAAAATATGCCAATAAAACTGTCTCACTGGTATAACTTAACGTTTTTATCAAAGCACCACATTTTGAAAGCATTGTAAGCTTCAACATATTTTTGTTTCGACTTCGCTAATAAAAGTATGTACATGCTAGATTCCCAGCTTCTTCAATAACTATGTCGCTCACTTTAATAAAATTTATTGCTTGATAATAACTATCAAAAGTCAACAGATTCAATTCGGTTACGTAAACAAACAACCAAGAAACCAAGACATGTGCTACTTCAAGTAAAGAATCCATTGCGAAATGCATTAACAAAAGGCTTTGCCCATATAGATAATTAGATGTAGCTTTTCATTTGTTCATATCTATAGAGAATTCATTTTTTCATAATGTTAAATAAAATATGGAAAAGCAGTTTTGATTTATTATTGGGAAAACTGTGCCCTGAGGGCCTCATATTCTCAAAATGCATTCTCGACCTGATAAGTAACTTATCTATTACATTATATTATAGTACAGTTTCTGCTATTGAATGAAAGATTTTCTTTTAATAAGTTAGCAATAAGCCGCCTTTATTTGGGGCACCAAAGTTTAAATGTCTGTGTATTTGCACAGTTTCTGAAATTTGTCAACTGTGTTACTAATTGTAAGTTGTCACGTGTAGCTTCTAATACGCACGACATTTTTGGCATCAATGAAGGAAAATAAGCATAATAAACTGTTTTAAGCATGCTTGAGGTGTATTTGTGATGGACAAAGACGATTGTGCGCCCAAGAAGTGGCTATTTCTGGCTGTAACCCGAACGACAATTTCATACGTGGGTTATCGTGTTTTTCTGCCCACAGCCCTTTAATTCTCGAAGGTATTCTTAAGCATACTAAACACGCGATTATAATGCATGTGTCCCTGACCCATTAGGAAGATAAACGGCGATGAGTGACGGTTCACGGAGCGATCATGAGGGAAAACCAACAGTGTACATTAGCCTGCAGTGTTATTTTGCTGCTGGGTGTGGCATCCACAAGGGGGTGGGCAAACCTGTCAGCCGGGCAACAACGTGTGTTTATGTGGCGATGATGGCCTGTCATCGGCTAATATTCGGCCGTTTAGCAAATAAAAAACAAAGCGAGTAGGGTAAATGGAGGTGCAGATGAGAGAAATAAAAAATAAATTCGTGATCAGCTAAACGCTAATAGCCTACCTACTCTTAGCACATCATACAGGCCAACCTGTGAAATTTAGAAACTATATATTTTGCACCATAGGGGCCTAGGTACAATTGTGAAATGGGGGGACAGGAATTCAAGAGAAAATACCAATAAGTTTGAAGAACTTTAGCATTTATAGATCAATGTTATAAATTTAGTAACATAAATGATTTATGGGCCTAGTGGACCTTTAAACAAAATAGAAGTCGAAACGCAGAACAGAAATACCGGTGAATAACAATTTCACATTACCCCATTCAACTCCAGCAAACGAGGAGTTGGGCAGTATTAGCCTATCTGAAAGTGCCCAGACAATTCACGTGTCGAGAATTGCTTCCCTAAACTTTAATACATCGCTAGAAGCCGTTTCCCAGGTAATGGCGGTTAGAAAATCAATCTAAAATACATGCCTTGAGCTTTAGTGAAAACAAACAACACGGAAACACTTACCCTGTGCACCAAGAAAGGAGAGACACACGACTGACTGTCTAAGACCGAGAAGAACCCCAACAAAAAACACTAGCGCTTCCCAGCGGGAAAAACCTGAGTCACGAAACAAAAGATAAGACAAACGAAGTGCGATCAGCACAATTTTTTAATAAATTAGTTTTAGTTACTTAACCTAAATTTGCTATATATTGATAACAAATGTCCCATTTGTAGATAGATTCGTTGAGTACTTTAAAAGTTGTACTTTTTAATGATTGTATAGGGAAATCTTCTTGCGGTGCATATTTTAAAATCCTGGAATGAAACTAATTTTATGTTCCAAACATATGTATCTTACAAATTTGTCATATGATTTTTAAATAAAGATTTAGAAAATCAGTTAATTAGTTAATTCCCTAATAAAAATACTTCTAAAGATATACATTTCATTGATTTATTTTCTCAAAAATGTGCGAGTATTATCTCAAGATTACGTAGAAATGTTTTCAGACCATTGGCAAAATTTTGCCTCACAAAAGAAATCCCAAGGAATGAGTAATGCTCTGCATTACACACCATGTTGGAAAAGTTCAGAAGTGTAACTTCAATCTCATATTTGAATGAGAATAAATAGATTTTCCCAGGGTATTTACAGAAGGTTCACCATAAGCATCTCATTTATGACGTTAATATCCCAACCATTCATTTTCACGAAGTTAGAAACAGGCTCTCTGATGTAAGCGTCAAATTGGTTTACTAAGGAGCTAAAAATTGGAAACTCTATATTCTGTCGATATTACTTATTTCTTCTGCCCACATATGTACCATCATAATAAACAAAAGCTCTAAACTTAAACTCTGGGGGACAAAAGTCTGATGCCCTCTTACCTCTGCCAACAATGGATACCACTACTCAGGTAATACCCGTCACACCGGTATTAAATTTAAATTTACACTGCAAATTATTTTTGTACTTTCGTAAATTGTGTAAATTTTGTTAGTATTTTGGCCTTAACCGGATACAGGTTAATTCATAATAGTTACCAGTATCTTTGTTTTGTATTTGTTTGAAATTTGCAATTTATATTATTTTATTTCTATTTTATTATTTTATTTATAAGCCTTTTAAAATTATTAATCTGAAAAAAATGCTTGTAGATTTTATATTTCGATTGCTTTTCAGTAAACGTGAGCAATTTGGAAATTACGTCCCAGTGTAAGTAATCAGGAACTGGGATGAATGTTTTGAAATTTATTTTTTGATTTCCACAGTTCATTCCTTCCTTCCTTCCTTGCCTCCTTCTTTCCCTCCTTCCTTCGTTTTTTCCTTCTTTCTTCCCTCCTTTCTTTATTTCTGTCTTTATTTACCTATTTATTTACTTATTCACTTATTCATTCGTACTACGAGGGTGGGAGTTTAAACCAAATCATTCCTGGAGGTCTCCATAAATTTACATGCAATTCTGAAAGACATTTTCAAGGACTTCTTACAGACTGGTTACTGCAGCATGGTTCTTGTTGGTCGACTTTGTTGCAGCTGTTTCACATGGATCGAGTCACATCTATATTTGTGCCAGAAGATAATAATTGGCTGCATACCAAGTACTTATAACATATGAGGATGATTCTCACTTCATAACTTTTGTTCCCTGTGTTGTAGGAAGAATTTCTCCAAACAGGTCCGTTGCAGTTCTGTTGTTTGAGAACTTGTTTGTATGGAAGCTGTTGAAGATCGGGCCAGTGTCTTACGTCATAGGTCGTTATTTGAAATTGAATTTCACGTGGAAATATAACTAAAGGATTTGCTGCAGTACAATTTCACATTGCTGCTCGAGACGTTGTTTGAAACACAGTCATTTGAGCGAAGTTTATTTGGACGAAGTGCATTTTAAAGTATCTAAAAATGCTAGAAGGTTTAGATAGTGATTTATTCTTACTTTGTCTGCTACCTTAGGAGCTAGACAGCGTACTGCATTCTACCCAAAAATTTAATATCAATATTTCACCTAAAATACATGTTTTGAGACCCCTGAATCAAAAAACTAAAGCATGTTTAGAAAATGATCCGCGTGTGTGTGTGTGTGTGTGTGTGTGTGTGTGTGTGTGTGTGTGTGTGTGTGTGTGTGTGTGTGTGTGTGTGTACCAGAATAACTAAAATGGTAAAAGTTGCATGAATACCAAATTCTTGTTTACGTTCAGCATCTTCGAAAGATCCCCCTAACTCAAACTACACGTTACATGGAACATTTTTCCAAATATTGGATTATATGAAAAATGGCTAACGATTTTTATTAAAATGGAGTAGCACCTCACTAGAAAAACATAACTGCAGAAAAATTAGCAACATATTCAGAAAGAGCTGGTGTGGTGGGGGTTCAATTATGTGAATACAAATTCTCCATATCACAACCAATTCTTAGAGATTTTGTAAAGAGGGCACTGCGACTCCGGCGTATGATTGGTTGGAGAGAGGGCGTTTTCGTGTGGCTAAGAGACGAATTATCTGCTTGGTACTTGAGTGAACGATTGAAGAGGAAAGAAGCTGGTTTTTTAATCTTAATTCAAGCAGCTAGTGCAAGAAAAAATGAACAACTAGAGTTAAAGTGGATGAAGTCAGAATATTATGATTATTGTGTATAGAAAGTAATTACCTACACATTAGACAGTCTGATACACATTTTTAATACTTTGGAACTCTATACCTAATGATTTTCTAAAGCTTTTTGCTATCTCTACCACATACAGTAAGTATACTGTATTCCAACCAAAAATTCGATATCAGGTTTTACCGGAAATACCTGTTTAGAGACTCCCCGAAACCAAAACTACATTAAAAAAAAAAAAGTCTGTTTTTATATTCTATCTTTGTAAACCCAGCAATGTACATTTTAACTTCATTTTGAAATGCTCATCGCCATGCAAATTTCGAATAAAGGCTCAGTTTGAGCATTCTAATAATTATTGTGCCTTGAAAATAAGCAAACAGGTGTGCTTGCTGTTTGTTGTTGTGGTATTGCTAAAGAGCGCCACAGCTTTTGCTTCTGGCCACCTGCTTAAGCACATTAGAGGCATTCAATGCTCTTACCTTCACTTAATATTCCAACAACTCATTTTAACCTCCTACAGTGAAGAAAATAAACATATCTAGAGACTTTTTTCAGTTAAAGCAAAAACTAATTGAATTCTTGCAAAAAGGAAATTAGAAAGGGATATTAGTAAATGGAATGGTCGAATACGAGATGCAATATCTATAATAAGATGTCGAGATTTCACCGGAAATATACGTTTTGATGCCTTCTGAAAAAAAACAAGTGCGCGCGCGTGTATGTGTGTCTGTCTGTGAGCACCATAACTCTAAAACGAAAAGTCGGTTAAAAATCGAAGTTGGTATTTAATTTTAATTTCATTCAAGGATGCGACACGAAGATTTTGAACAAAATTCCTCCACCCTACACTACCTTAACATGGAAAATTTTTCGAAAATGACTATAACGATTTTGGTTAAAATACCATATGCTTAACATATTTTTATGCCAAATGAAATATATATTTTGAATTTTTTGGCTACAGCCCACGCAGCGCTGTTTATTCTTGATGACTTTGCATAATTGGTAATCTAAGAGTCAATACTATACAAAAATATGCATCTCGTTAAAATACACAATTTATGCCCAAATGCATTTTTTTAGAGTGGATCATTTCGGAGACATTCCTCTGTTATTTGTGTGAGCTTTGCAGTACTTATACTTTTCTCAAATGAAAGGTCGTAATTTGCTTTTTCATATCTTAGCTGTGCAAAGAGAACGAAATTTCCAAGTCTTCATATAGCGACCAACTTTAAAAGATTTTGGCTATCGCTCAAAGACTACTTTAGGACAAGCGACACTGCTATAAGGAATTTGTAATTATACTTATTACTTGGTGACATATTTCCTGTTCGCTTAAGTTTGGAACATACATTCTAGTTTGTGGAAATATTAGAAAGAAGATTTTTATATAAAGGAATAATTAATTACGATTTATTAAAACGTGTACACTGTGGTGGTTTCGAAATGGGATATCCACGTTGACAAATTTTCTAACCTTATGTTTATGAAAGAATAGACGTAATTGTCACTGACAGGCAACAAAATGAGTAATTAATTTTTGACCCTACAATCCAATTTGAAATAATTAAGGAGGTTGATAAGGGAAACAAATCTATGTTTTGAGCCTTGCATTCCTTATTTAAGAAACAAATACAAAATTTCAAATTGGGAACTCTTTCGTCCATTTTTTGGTGCTCATGGAGTAATAAGTAAAGGGCATAACATTCACTATCAGAATTCCAGAGTACTGTAGTTCATTTTATTCTCTTTTAAAACTCTATTGTATCAATGCGGTATTTGAAAGCTTCTTGATTCGTATGTTTGCCCCTATTAAGGTACATTATTGTTTTGTGTCGTAACGGTGTTCAAGAATTATTATGATTTGAAAGAATATTACTTCTACAGTAATATTTAAGGTTAGAAATAATGCTTCTACTTGAAAATCAATTGTTTTTCCCTTTAAATGCTGGGGGTAAATATGAGTAAGAAAAAATAGTAAGGAAAGCATTCTTCCAGTGAATACAGCCTTCTAAAGCTTTCAATTGATTTGGCCAAAGAATGCAAACACCTTCGGAAAAATTGGTTATTTGGAATTCATGTCATGAAATGAACATATAAAAAGTTTTAGAAGTGTAACTAAAGCACATAAAAACATGCATTTGGATGAAAATGCCATACCATCTCCGACACGTAACTTTGAGGTTATCTTTCTGTGGTGCTTCCCAATATTCCTCAACCTAACAGATGTAAGGAAGTAGGTTTGAAATATCACAACATCAAACAGAGAGTGTGTGTATATACAGGTATGCAATTAGCTTTCATAATATCCTGTCGTGTAGAGGATATGTTATCTTCATTTTACGTGAGACAGAAATTGGTTTGGATTTATTCGAAGTCGAGCGTGTGAAGACGGGTTGCCAAGATGCCTTCATTACGATATCATCAACATCACCCTCATTATCGCCATCGCATTCACAAGTTTGCAATCACGACTGCTTCATTTTCTAACTACATGCCAAGGAATTACAAGCACTTTATGCATTTTATCCAGCTCTTTCACAAGCTCTGAACGCACTAACAAGCTGGTAAATGTGCAGTCCATTGCAATAAAACATGCCGATAAATTGGGTTTCCTTTAGCGTTTTTCTTATTTTAATGTTGGCAGAATGACCTCATCAAGGTTTCACATCAGCCTTGCGTGAGCCAGTCTGTTATTCGTTTGAATTTAAGTGCAACACAAACGTATTAGCCTATGAACAAAGATGAACCTAGGAAACGGCAAAAGGGGGGAAGTATGGAATTGTTTCAACTGAGTGATTGGAAGGCTTGCTTAGCCACAGCTGTCCACACTAGTCCCGGACGAGTCCATTTAGCATTGGTTTTAAATCAAAAGCCCATAGTTTAGTGAATGATGCGCGTGCCGAATGAGTTAGGCTGGTTACAAATTCACTTAACTGCATATTCTTACAATTATTCAGCTATGCTTAGTGCGCGCTTTAGCAAATATTAAGTGAGATTTCAGACCTTAGTAGTAGTATTTTTTCAAGGGACTATTTAGGCGGCAAAAGTGTCAAGTGGGCGCGCTGCAGTCAAAATACACGTTATTTTTTTTTGTTTTTTACATCTATTTTATTTACTTGATAT
The DNA here is from genome assembly GCA_030765045.1 of Tenodera sinensis. Lineage (NCBI taxonomy): Eukaryota > Metazoa > Arthropoda > Insecta > Mantodea > Mantidae > Tenodera > Tenodera sinensis. Next base: position 99,952,395 of record CM060971.1, read on the forward strand.
ACATAGTATACATAGGTTAGTATATCATGTGCATTAAGGTCTTAAGTAGACATTTAATGGAATAATCTTAAAAAAGATCGTATGCTTTAGCAGGCTCTCCATAATATAGATAATAGACCAATACAGTATCCGGGATTCCTAAAAATCACACATTTTTCTTGCATTGAGAGACAAACAGTTATAACTATGGATTGAACCTTTATACAGGGAACGAAAGTTTGGGGAGTATGGGCTGTAGAATGTGGGAGGGGACAATCTGTCACATGACAGATGAGGCCAGGTACAGTCGACTTAGGAACGTTGTAGACAACGTTGTTGCGTAACTTACATTCAATACTGAGTAAAATACTCACTCCCAAATTCTTATATAACACTAGAATATTCCGATTTTCGTGCTGGAGGCATTTTAATAGTCAACACATTCAAGATACACTATACACTGTAGCCAGTGGGCCCAGTTGTGCTTTGTGTTGTCACTGTACTCGTGCAATGACGTCACACTCTGCCCATGTGGCAGCTAACTTGCAATTGCCTCATTTTGCAATAAAAGTTTCAAACGCTACTTATAATTAAGCCTTTATATTTCCAATTGCTGGTAGCCAGATACAAAAATTCATGGTATGGGAATCGAAACATCGTTAGACGAGATCGAACAAATAGATAAAACTAAATCCGAAATACGGAGAACAAAGTTTGAAAAGTTTTGTACAGCACGGGATTACAAATGTTTATCTTAGAATAAGATTTTATTTTTAACAGTCAGATTGCATGTTTATTTTATAAACAACTGAAGTAGGTAGCAGTTTGAAGTTAGGTGTATCACTTCTTTGGTTATGTAAGCTCATGTTGCTTAAGAAAAAGTAAACTTGCGTCTAAATATCTAATTACAATATTACGTAATAACAATGACTGTCTCTGAGATCCGGTACTTACCATGCTGGCTTATAAATCCAGAGGTCCCGGGTCCGATTCTCAACTGGAGGATGGGAAGTTTTCTTTATCCAGGATTATTTCCCATCCTTCCTAGAGTCTGGAAGTATGAGTAAGAGTGCAAATGTGTGTGTTAATTTAAGGTTTTTATAATGACCGCCTCCGTAGCATTTATCTCTAGCTCTGAGAACCCGGGTTCGATCGCCGGTATCGGCGTGGCGATTTTTCTTCCCTGGCGGGTCTGATTGGGGTGCATCCAGCCTTGTAATTAAAACAATATATTTAGATCCCATTAAATCCTTGATGGGTCTGACATGGAGTCGAAGTATCACTGATGGAATAAACGAATCTACTTGGGGAGTATAATATACCAGCTTGGGCAGGCATCAATGCTTAGATGATAAGGAAAAGTAAAGGCTTCTAAAGGAAAGCCAATGTAAACAAACTTAAGGCTATAAAAATAGCAAACAAGTGAAAATCATTGCTGATGAGCAATTGTTCAGAAGGAATAGCCACCGAAATGAATTTAGATTTTAAAGGTGACATATAAAGGGATAATAATAATAATAATAATAATAATAATAATAATAATAATAATAATAATAATAATAATAATAATAATAATAATAATAATAATAATAATAATAATAATAATAATAATAATAATAATAATAATAATAATAATAATAATAATAATAATAATAATAATAATAATAATAATAATAATAATAATAATAATAATAATAATAATAATAATAATAATAATAATAATAATAATAATAATAATAATAATAATAATAATAATAATAATAATAATAATAATAATAATAATAATAATAATAATAATAATAATAATAATAATAATAATAATAATAATAATAATTAATGATCATAATAATAATCATGATGTTCAGCATTAAAATCTAATGTTTACATATTATACACTATATACTGTATATTTCCTTGGTATTCTTATTGTTCACGGGCCTTTATGGTTACTAGTGAACTCTCTTAACGAAATCCAATCCGATCCAATTCCTAACCGGCCTTTAGGAATTTAGTCAGGGATTACACGTACACGGAATTTGTATTTTTCTAACGGAAGAAAAAATAATTATCTCGGAAATTTAGAGTAATTATCCCTTATGGGAAGGAAGAAAAGATAAAGAGAGCAGTGCACGTTTCCATTTCTAGCACCTGCTGCTATGAAGGGTAACTCTTAAATCACTAGGCCGCTGAACGTTTTGGTAATGAGGTTTGTTTACCGGGAGTTATGAGTCACGCCGTCCCGCCATATTTCCTCCACTTGTCGACGTGGTGTAAATTGGAAAATATGGCGCTCCGGCCGAGTGGAACCGCTGCAGAATCAGGGCACCTCGCGCCCCGGGATCCCCGTTTATCATTGCCCACGTCAGATGGGGAGCGCTCGCATGTGTAACAGAAAAATTATTTTATGTGCCTGGCTACCCCAAGGTGTAGATGTTCACCACTTATATTTGCTTTGCTCAAGAAACAAATGGATACCCAAGCCATTGTTATGATGCTTCAGCCGCGCAATGAGGAATGTGCATTGCTACGCTCTCAAGGTAAGTATAAACTAATAATGTTATAGCATGTGCTTATTCCAACTAATAACCCTGAATAAGATTCATTAAATATGAACAATAGCTCCAAGTCTTTCGTGCTTATTTTATAACTCTCTCTCTATCTCTTTCTCTCTCCAAAGTGTTTCACAATTAAATCAGTTTTTGAAAAGACGCTTACTGGAATAAACAGTTTCTACCATACAGCTTGGATCAAATTAATACACAATCTCTCGGGTACACTCAGCCTCCTGAGGTCCCGGAAGGGTCAATTGAGGAGCTAGTTGATGAAGTGGTGGCACCAGACTGCATAATTGGCCGCGAGGGCTCGTCCCACCCTCCAGTAAATGACGCCTGTAGTGTGCAGAGGTGAAGAACGCAGCGGTCGGGCGGCAAGACTAGCCCTTCGTGCGCTGTTGCACTGGGGGGTTTAGTTTAGTTTAAAAGGTAATCGATGTAATATTAGTAATAAATACTCACAACAATAGCCTCTAACTCTTCTATAAATTCCAGAATAATAAATATCCATGTTGATCGTACGAATGCAACTATAGAATGTAAGCAGCTCTAATAAGGAGTTTAAAAATAATTCAATTTCATATTCTTCCTGCAAACACCGCAAAAATTACTAAACCGAATATTCAAATGTTAATTCATAAGAGTGACTATTTATTTTGGCTCTCGCAACAACGCTCTTCAATCCAAGGCCTACCGCCCGGCTCTACATTTCCCATCTCTGACCCCCACAAGCGCAGCATTAGAACGTGGAAAGTGGTCCTTTCCGCCCGGTATATGTAGTTTTCGCCCTACTTTTTAACCAACTAAGGACCCCACAAGACTGAGTGCACCCCGAACCACGTCTCTCACGACGGTGTCGGGAATCGAACCCGGGTCTCACACTTGTACGCAGCAGCGCTACCACCGCGCTAAGTAGGCGATCTAAGAATGCTTAAATTGTGAGGAAAAGTGAAGGAAATTTACATATTACCAGTACAAAATCAAGTTTATTACAAGTTTCCATTAGAAGATCACTAGACCAGCAGAGCTTAGTAGGCGTTACTATGTTATTTCTGAGAATATTATACTCATTCTGTCCCTTTTTTCGAAACTCTCATTAATTTTACCTTTTCCTCCTCTCTCTCCCACTGTCATGCTCCTCCAGTCCTGAAACTCTCAGCACATTCCGTGCAATATTTTCAAAACTGGCAATACCTTTTTCTATGATGTTAATGAAAACTAAAACACACTAAAGTTTAAAATGAGACAAATTGCCTATCCTAGAACAAAAGAATGACTAAGGCTCTATAGGATAATGCAAGGAGAGAAGAATATGTTGATCATTACAGGAGACAGGAAAAGGAAGGATTAGCATGAACGACAACCTATTTTTGGGAGTTAAGAGGCAAAGAAAAAGGGATTTGTGAATTGGGTGGGAGAAGAGAAAGTGAGGAACATTTACAGGGGTATTATCCCTGTTCTGAGAGAGTGGTCTAAATACAAGTAACTTGGCCATCCTTATAAAATATTTTAAAAACAGGAATGAACTCCATGTAATTTTCTATTATATTATTTCTAATTATACTCAGCTTGCATGTATTTGTCAGTTTGTTTCGTATGCATTATTGTACATATGCATAAGTAATATTATAAATGTATAAACAATCAAAATATATTATGCTAGGTGCATTCAAATTATGTGGTAGTGGCAACCTATAGAAACGCTGTAAATTTGTACTGTTGACCTATACCATCGAACACAGTGCTACCAATGCACTGTTCTTATCTAAATGCTATAATCTGTTTCAAACTAGAACGATAATATACATGAGTACCTCTACACCAGTACCTCTGGGGAACTCTAACAATTCAGAAGGATGATACATAATTTAGCATAACATAGCGTTCTGGATTTGGGCCTCTCAAGGTGCTTTGCGAGGTGCAAGGTGCAAAATACGACTACGAAAAGTTGACCTCTGTGCAAATTTCTATTCGCTCTTTCCTCTCGCTTCTCTCTTTCTCTCTTTCTCTCTTTCTCTCTCTCTCTCTCTCTTTCGTTTGCTGTCTTGCTCTTCCTCACTTGTAGCACTGATTCTTCCTCAATGTGCATTACTTCGTGCACTGCGCAGTGTTTAACTGGTTAATTTGATTTCTAATACCAAATCTGGTCTTTTGTTTAAAGATCTAGAAAACAGCTACAAACCTCATTTTGGACAAAGAGTTGTTCTCCAAGATGCACCAACCTCTCTAATTATTCCCCTATACCGTTCTCTATGATTTCACCATATGCGTACCTTGTTATAATTTCTTTCAACAGATGAATTTCTTACACACGTAATCACTGCACTGTGGATGACGTATTTGGCTCTATGGTCATGACTTTCAAAACAAAATAAGGTTCCCACTCTGATTTAAATGGACTTTCGGCATTCTTTGCTTTCTCATTATTAGGTAACTGTATTGCACGTATCCATTTCACTGATAAGCTAGCCATCAACACAGGTTTCGTCGATTCTTCTTTTCTTTGCTCTGCAGTCCACGAGTTCAGCCGATCTTAACCGAGTCGCCACGATGCATGGTGCAACGAAGCTCTGCGCCTTGGATTGCACCCGGTGCGATTTTAAGCTTTAAGACGATCATAATACAGTAACTTCTTTTAAAGTACAGGAATACTCAATTAATTTAAATCGTCATTTAAGATTCAAACAATTACATGGGTAAGACATCTATATGGGATACAATTACTGAACAGTGGGTGGAGGGGGGAAGAAAGAAAAAAAATCTGATGTGTTGCACTCGTACTCTTACACAAACTCTTATTCCTCTATCTTCTTCATGTTAATCAAGATAAACGTTTGTACAAATTATTTTATTGTTAATTTTCTTGTAGGTGCAAGGAGAAGCTGCAAAGTTTTCAAGTCGCCATATGGAGGATCTGAAATTCCGTTCTCTTTGTATGGCTAAGATATAAAAACGTGAATAACGACCTTCCATTTGAGAAATGTTTAAATATTACACAAATAACCAAGAATAGTCCGGAATGGTTCATTCCACAAAAAAAGCTCATTTGGACAGAAAATGCGTGTTTTAACGAGATCTACATTTTTGCACAGGAAAAACTGGTCTATCTCTTACGGTTTACGAGTTATGCAAAAGTCATCAAGAGTAAACAATACTACATAGACTATAGCCAGCAAAATCAAAATATACATTTCATATGTTGTAAACCTATTTTAAACATACGTTTTATTCAAAACCGTTGGAGCCATTTTCAAGAAGATCAAAATTTTCGAAAAATCTTCAAAATCTTCGTGTGGCATCCTTGAAATATATTAAACTTAAATACCATGGTTTTTAACCCACTTTTTGTATTTGAATTCACACCCCCCCCCCACACACACACGCACGCATGCACATACACACGGACCATTCCATAAAAAAATGCTTTCTTATTCAGGGGGTCTCAAAACATATTTCCGGTGAAATCTTGACACCGAATTTTTGGGTGGAATACAATACTTCCCCTTTACTATTCGAAGTGGAGAAAGTAAAAAATCTCTATAAGAGGAAAATGCATAACTGCGGGTGTTAATTACGAAGTGGTTCGTAGTTAATTTGAGAAATACGATTAATAAGATTGTTAGTATTTGTTTCAATGTTTAAGTGCGATATTTGGCTCACGTTGCTCCAAGCAACATTCCGGATGAAAAGGGTTAGGCCTCTTTTGCCCTGAGCTGCAAGTGTGTGAACCGCCGCGGTGTCCTGCTGTGAGTATCCTAATGAAGAACAGGTTTCTTCGGGCGAGAAGTTCCATACAGCCCCAGCTTTTAATTCATTAATTGCCAGGAACCGATGTCAGGTTACGTTTATTTAATGGAACAATTGCTCTTCGAAACATCAAAGGTTTAAATATGTGCAAACTCCGCTTAAGCGAAATTCGCTTATTTAAAACCCACTGAATTGAAATGGCGGAGAAAAAATAATAGAAAGAAGAAAGTTAGAAAAAATAAACGACAAAATACGATGCTCAAATTCGTGCTAAATTTTCCTACCCTAAATTCCATATCAGCTACTTGGTACTGCATGCGATTAACCCTCGATCTGTTATGAGAAATATGGTACCCTTGTAAGAAGTGCTGAACACTAGCATTTTGAGACCAACTGTTACTTAAATGTTGGCATATTGTGGTCTATTTGTGTTTAAGATGTTAATGAAAAGAAAACGTGTGGTAGAAGGCCTTTGATGTTGAAATTATACTAGTAAAATTAGTAATTTTTACTTTCTCTACTGGTAAGTAGGGGAAGTATTGTATTCCACCCAAAAATTCGATGTCGAGATTTCACCAGAAATATGTTTTGAGGCCCCCTGAATCCAGAAAAATCATTTTTAGAAAAAGGTGCGCGTGTGTCTGTGTGTCAGTCTGTCAGTCTGTGGACAGCATAACTCAAAAACGAAAAGTCGGTTAAAAACCAAAGTTGGTATTTAAGTTTAATGTCGTTCAAGGATGTGACACGAAGATTTTGAAGAAATTAGACCCATTCTAAACTACCCTTTACATGGAAAATTTTTCGAAAATTTTGATTTTCTTGAAAATGGCTCTAACGATTTTGATTAAAATGCCATATGTTTGAGATATTTTTATGAAAAATTAAATGTATATCTTGAATTTTTTGGCTATAGCCCCTGTAGTCGTATTTACTCTGAACGACTTTTGCATATCTGGTAAACCGTTAGAGATAGACCAAATCATACTATACAAAAAACGTAGATCTTGGTAAAATACACAATTTATGTCTCAATAGATTTTCTTGTAGGGTGAACCATTTCGGAGATATTCCTTGTTATGTGTGCGAGTTTCGGAAAACTTAGAACTTTAGCAAAATACAACAATGTTGTTCATTTTTTTATATGTTAATCGTGCAAAGAGAACGGAATCTCAAAGGTCAAAAAGATTTGACTGTCACACAAAGTCTGCTGTATTCTAATATCTCCCTTGCACCTACAAGGAAATAAGCAGTAAGATAATTTGTACGAATGTTTATCTCAACTAACACGAAGAAGATATAGGAATAAGAGTTTGTTAGAATGGTTAGTACAAGAGTAGAGAAAGTCATGTGAGTGCAACACATCAGATGTTTTATGTATGGAACCATTTCTGAGATATTCCTTGTTATTTCTGTGAGTTTTGCAACACTTACACTTTTCTCAAATGGATTGTCATTCGCTTTTTATCTGTTTACTGGTGCAAAGAGAACGGAATTTCAAAGCTCTAAAAGATTTCAGGGAATCAAGCGGACTTTAAAATATATTGCAAGAGAATCTAAAGTAAAGTTTGGCAAGATGATAATAGCTCCGGTATCTTGTTTTATTGCGGTTTTGGGGTTTTAATTGGAAGAGAAGAACAAAGCACAGAGGCAACTGAAATGCAATTTTAAGAAGTGTGCCTGACTGTAGATTCTTAAATAGAACAAAAAATAAATGTATTAGAGATAAGCTGAGCAATTTTAAGTTGATAGATTAGTTTGGAGATACTGGAAAGGTGTGTCCAAAGAATGAAAGAGCACCGTCTATTAAAGATTATATTGAATTATAAATGGAAAGATGTAAGTAATGTTGATAGACGAAGAATTGGTGGATTTAACTTTTTAATTCAAATCCTACAAATTGATTGTCAACGTCTGTCTCTTCATTGCCAAGAATCCCCAGGTGTTCTGGCACCCACAGCAATTTAACTGAATTGTGTTCAGCCAGCCTAGTCATGAATTCACGACATTGCAAGATCAGTTTTGACTTTATTTCATTAGCCTCAAGAGCTCTAAGGCCGTCAGAAAGCACAGTACTGAGACATTAGGTTTTACTGAAACTTTGTCATGCACTGATCAGTTTGGCAAACACTTTTGTCTGAAAGGCAGTAGTGTGGTGTCCAAGGTTGACTTGAATTACCCTTTCACAGCTGAAGACTCTCTGTTCCTTGATTGTTTTGGATCCATTAGTGAACCATATAGGTCCGCATTGTTGCCAATCACTGCGTCCGGGATATTTTACAGCGCACCTCGGTTTATCTAATATCATATGTTTCATTTTATCTGTTTCCATATCTGATCATCATCGTCATCAATAACTTGCAGGCCTTTTGACCTGTTCCGCTTCAGATTGGAAGTTGGCCTCTCCAGCGGTTCCTTGGCCGTCTAAAATATCTTTCCCCTCTAGATCTGTAGTCCTTGGATTAGTTTGTTCCCCGTATTCGAATGTATTTATATCAGTTATTTCTGTAGGTGCTATATTAGGTGTGATATTAGTTCCTATTTCTTCATTTATTTTGTGATCATATAAAGTATAACCAGCTAAACGTCTTAATAATTTCAGTTGAACAGCTTCTATTCGTCTAAGTTGGTTGTGGTTAAAGCCTCCATAAAGTTCAGTTTACCATCACTTTGTAAAATTTCAAAATAGTCTCTGGTCTGACTTTGTTGATTAGTGTTTTCTTCATTCTGTTCAGGAGTTGTTGGAATTTGGCTAGTTTGACCTCTGTGTCTCTAGGATTGAAGAGATATTGCAGCCCAGATAGCTAGAGACATTGACTTGTTCAATGATATTGTTGTTGATGGAGATTTGAGATATAAGATGGTTCTTTCCTCTAAAAGTCGTTGTTTTGGTTTTATTTCTTGAAATTTCTAGTTCGTATTGTTTTGCTATCAGTAATAATTCATATTGTATCTAACATACCATCTAAGTGAACCTAGGTTGAAAACTTCAGGTGGCCATAGCGTGGTCTTTGTGCCAGGTATGAGTCCATAGTGGCCACTTCCGGCCTCGTCCTATGTCAAGTAGTCGATACCTGATTGTTGCGCATAGTGACAGACCCCTCTCAAATAAGCAAGTCATCATTTACTTTGCTTCGCGGGAGAGTATGAATAAACTTGATCATGTTGCTTAGTGAAACGTTTGAGCCACACTTAAACATCATGCGTTACTATTCACTTACTATCTATGCAATATATCACTCTAATGTATCAATTTTCCACCACAAGCATAAATTCATTCGCTAATAAGAGAGAAAGGTTACTGCCTATAGAAGGATGTCTTGAGAAACTTAACATCGGCGTGTGCAGTTAGGGAACTGTCACATAAATCGAAGAGCACACATAACGTGGTAGAAGCCAACACCTTTCACTTTCCTCTGACGGCACATGAAAGGATTCTCCCAGCTAATTCTTATATTTCCCACGCGAACACCCAGAGGTCAGCACCAACACTCGATCTGACCCTTCTCCGCCGAAAGATCGAACAACATTTAATCGATACATCGTTTATATGATGAACCATAACGCAAGGTAATCGGCGATTGTCACGGGCAACGTGACACCGAATCCTCCGCCGTCGATAGGGAGGTGCAGATGCCCGATAACGGCAATCTTAGGTGATTCCATCGTCACCCTTGGCTTGGCTCCGGAAATCACGGCATTTAAGGCTTGGAAAACTGCCTCCTAGAAGTTTACTTGCCCTGCTATCCTGCATGGGAGATTGGAATGGCATCTATAAGATAACTGCTCCATTGATAGTTCTGTCTGTGTCACTGAAGAGCTTTCCCATTTTCGTGAGTTTCAAAGCAACAGGTCGCTACATATTTCCAATTGTATTCTTCTTTGTTAAATAATTTTTCTTGCGACAAAGACAAATTAGTACCAGCAGTAAAGCACAGACATTATATTACAACGGGAAATTATATCCATACTACATTTGGCCTAGCAGTTTTGATAGTCAAGATATACCTACATATTTATTGTAGCTAAAACTTCATCCACAAAACGGATGATAAGAATTCAACCCAAAAACATATACGGATTCAATGAATATCAACAGACGCTGATGTCCTCCGAAAAATGGAAAACCATTAGAAAATCGGCCTTCTGTCTATATGTTGACGTGTTAGAGAGTCAGAGAGTGCGTGAGAGAGAAAAGTACAGGTGACTAAATATATTAAAAAATAAAAACCACGCACAAGCGCGCGCACACATACACACACTCCTTGCTGACTAAAATATTGGGAATATGTACAAGAGATATTAAATCGAATGGTCTTAAGTAGCAAAAACGCGATATTATTCTTATGATTAATATGATTACGACGATGATTATTATTGTTCTTCTTCTTCTTATTATTATTATTATCATTAATATTATTATGGCTATAATAATTGTAATTCATTATTAATATTAATATTAATATTAATATTAATATTAATAGTATTGGTATTGGTATTATTATTATTATTATTATTATTATTATTATTATTATTATTATTATTATTATTATTATTATTATTATTATTATTATTAATCAGACTTTTGATAACAGTTCTCATATTATTCTTATCGCTGTTTGTAAAATTCCTACAGAATACATTTTCGAGAAAATTTTCAGCCAATAAAAAAGACGTTATATAATAAAGCAATACTTCAACAACCCAAAACGTTTTTTGGACCTACTGAAAACAAACACACACACACACACACACACACACACACACACACACACACACACACACACACACACACACACACACACACACACACACACACACACACACACACACACACACACACGGACCTTTTTGTAAGACTGCTTTTTTGAATTCAGGTCTCAAAACATATATTTCCTGTGAAATCTCGACATCGAATTTTTGGGTGCAATACAATACTTCCCCTACTTACCAGTAGAGAAAGTAAAAAATAAAAAATAAACGGTGAAGCGTGCAGCGTGCAGCCGCTCATTGAAGTCTCCTACAGTCTTCTGTCATCGCATTCAGACGTGTCGCTGATACAGTTCCGTAGGAGCACGTATAAGAGACGTGAAATCGTATTAACCTCGCAAGAACACGGGCATAGCGTATTAAAATGCCGTCCATGCCTAACACAAGAATTGGGTAGGTTTATGAAGTTGATTAAACGTGTTTATAGTACACAATGAGCTCGGAATCAAATGGTTAATGCGTGGAAGATAACATCAAGGTGAACACCCGACAGAGCTCTCCAAAATCCCCGTGTTTCTGTGCAACAACGGTCTAAGTGCAACCTGCAGGGATGCGCTAGCCTACTCAAGGATGCAATTAATGTACCTACGCGACCATGTAGAACAATAAAGGGCAAAACGCCTGGCTCTAATTATTAGGCTTACAAATTGCAGGTTCCATTAGCAGCTTTTAGTTAAACTTGATGTATATTGTAACAATTTTAGCAAATCTCAATCTTTTATTTGCTCAACATTTAATCTCAACCTCCAAGTACAGCCACACTACTGCTTTCTGTCTCTTAACCTTCTCCAAAAAAAACCGTCTCCATGGCAACCTCCTTGAAAAATCAAGGAATCTTAATAACATGGAGAAGCCATGTCACAATATCTTCATATCTGTTTATTTGCAACTGAAACACATATAGGTTATGAAAGGAGTGGTTCCTTTCTTAAAAGTACCCTGCATATAACAACGTTAATTGTTCCATAGACTTCATTCTAGAAGACCGAAAAGAAGGGAAAGAGATTCTTTTGGGCTATATAATTTTAAAATTTAGTATAAACGTTAACAAGTAGAGCATTTATCAGCTGTGCGAGAGTTTCCGGTTTCGATTCTCAGCTGAGTGGGAATATTTCTTTGGCTAGGATACCCTCTCCTGCCCAGAGTCTGGAAGTATGAATGTGTAAGTTATCTAAAGTATAAAAAAACTCAAGACCAAAACTAATGTATATGAGATAACACCATTGCTTATATGAAACACATTCCAAAGGAAAGGCCACCAATGTGACCACTGGGAGAGTCGGCGTGCTGACTCCCACCGTCCCCAACCTGCACTCCTCCGTGGCCTTGGATGCGGCTGGAGGACACAATGGCCGGAATAAGGGTAATCTCTGCATAGAGGAGACGTATTAAATCTCACAATGTTCCTAGGGTTGCCTCTAACTCAAACTGACATTGATACGAATACATATTATGTCACCATTTAAAAAATATTTGGGTTTTTGTATAAGGTGGCTTGGACTAAAGTGTATTCAGGGTTTGTTTTACAATCTTCACTGGAACTAATAACAATATTTAGCACTGAAAAGTCCAGGCAGTCTTAGCAATCATATTCCAATCGATGATGTTGGTGTTCTAATACCCATGGCTTATAGTGTTTTAGTATTTTAACAGTGAAATATTCACATATAATAAAATTCTTCGACCATATCAAGCAGAATGTAATACAACACAAGCAATATCTTGTCATCTCATGTGGGGCACCTTACGCTACATATTCACGTTGGAACAAAAGTATATATTTTTAGCCAGAATTTCTTAAAACTTCTGCTAATGATTAACATAATAAACTAGAAATATTTATACTACCAACATCTAAAATATTTTCGGGTAAGCATAAAAATTCAAAATTGATTTTTTTTTTTTTCAATTGCTGTAGCTTCTATTAAAATATAAATATTTCAGTCTTCAATACACCAATACGTTTCTCTGAACATTTACAATGATTTGGATCTAAATTATATTAAGTAAACTGACCGTTTAAAAAGTTATGAATTTTGAAACTCAAAATTACTCTTTGTACCAGCTGAATTTTTATTTAAACAGAATTGTTATGTTTTATGTTAAGACCATAACTGTTGGTTCACATCATTTCCTGTCTAATAAGATTCAAAATTAAGAGTGTTTCCTTGGGACTGAAAAAGATAAAATCTTTTAACATTTTCATTTCGAGAAATATTGAAAAGAAATTTCTACAATGTTATGTACCCAAGCTAACCTGATTGTACAAATTGTTGAATTAAACACACTTCTGGTCACAATTGGCACGCCAACTATTCATTTTTGAACACTATAAAGGCAAAAAGTAAAACATTTTGAAGAAAATTGCCGTTTCCAAAATGAAGATGCACCTTAAGAAGCGTTTTAAATCCCCACTTGAAATACGCAGGGTAGGGTTTTGCGCTTTCAATATAATATAAACTTCTGGGTTTCGATGCCTTTATATGCTTCGCAGGAAACACCTCCCACAATTTTATCTAGTCAAAGCTAGCTTATTACACGTACCACCTCCCAGGAGGCTACAGGGCACGCACGCAGGGACGTGTAGAGGTCTTAACAATACAGAAGACCTATTGAGCAGGCAGGCCTCTGTTTTCGCGGTGAAGCAATTACTCGCGCCATTGTGCACTGCCAAGCACCACGAAATATGCCTTAAATATAGAATCAAAGAGAAAAAAAAGGGGTAGCAATGCAAAGGAAATTGCAGTTGATGAGAGATAACGCTAGAATTCGCCTAATAGCCAAGAAAAAACCACGAAAATCTAAGGTTAGCGTGGTCGGTGAACGGATGTCGAACCCGAGACCTCAAATTGGCATCTTACCATGCTATAAAAGGAATACTGATCTCACACCAACTGAACGCTGTTAATCCATATAAATAAACAGACTCGCTGTATTAATAATTATTTCACACTAGTTGTGCAATTTATAATTTAATTTGTAAAATTTACACCAACCTTTCTTAGTCATACTGTACTATACTTCGCTACCATAAATTTAGGCTTCCTATAGGTATTTTTCAAAATGTTAATTCGAAAGCTTACGTACTTCATAACAATGGATAATAAACTATTACTTTTAAATTTGTTAACGTATTGTTTATATAAAGCGTTTCCTTTTAGAATAAGTTATGAACCATTAAATTCACAAACTAACAACTCACTGTCACTCAGCGGGAAAAATCCAAGAGATCACTGAAAGGACTGAAGACGTTTTGAGCATTCCAATCACCGGACATTTTTTAAGGATTAATGTTTTTGCTTGATACGGATATGATAGTCGCGCTTACCAGATATTTCCAAAGCTTCGTTTAAGTGCACTGCAAGCGTTGAATTAACTATATACATCACGAGTGCAAAATTTTGCGAAAGAATGTGCATGACAAACAATTTTAATGACTTCCTGACTTCCACATACATAAAAATCTTTTAAATCTGGTCGCTATATGAAGGCTTTAAAATTACGTTCTCTTTGTACGACCAAGAGATAAAAAGGTGAATAATGCTCCCCCCCCCCCTTCCCATTTGAGAAAAGTTTAGCATTGAAACACTAACGAAAATAACAATGAATATCTCCAAAATGGTTCCCTTCATAAAAAGAAATATTTGGACATATTTTGTAAGCTTTAGCAAAATCTAAATTTTTTGTACAGTAAGATTTGATCTATCTCTTACGGTTTGCCAGTTATGCAAAAGTGCTCAAAAGGACTACATGAGTCATGGCCAGAAAATTCAAATATAGGTTTCGTTTCCCATAAAAATATCTTAAAACATAGATTTTTAAGAAAATCAACGTTTTCGGAAAATGTTCCATGTAAAGTGTCGTTTAGGTTGGATGAATTTTCTTCAAAGTCTTCTTGCGTTCTTGAAAGATATTAAGCTTAAATACCAACTTTTTAACAATTTTTTTCGTTTGAGTTATGCTGTTTACTGACAGACACAGACGGACCTTTTTCTAAGCCTTTTGGATTCAGTGGGCCTTAAAACATATTTCCAGTGAAATCTCGACATCGATTTTTTGGGTGGAATACGATATTTTCCCTACTTACTATGTGCAGTAGAGGAAGTAAAAAAAGGCAGAGTTAAATATTTTAGGTTCTTTATTTATTTCAGTTCCCTTCAAACACCGCAGTTTTCTTCCGTCTTTTCTGAAAGCCATTATATACGACATGTTCATGCATTAACACTAAATGATATTTATATTTATTCCAGAAGTAGTGGTTTCCCTTCCTGATTCAATTAGACATGAACACATACACAATATTGCGTTTCCTGGAATCGTTTGAGAAAGCTAGGAGAAAACGTTATTCATGGACCACATTTCCTAGACTAGGACCAAAATGGCATAAATCTTCATAAATCTAAATGTAAGAAAGAATTATGCATTTGTAAATACTTGTAGTTTTGTCTTATAAGTGTTTTGAAATACCGTAGCCTTTCTTTTCGTTACGGTTAACATTGCTAATTTTATGATATGTTGAAAGATCACGTTTGTCAAGGCAGTAAATATCAAACAAAACTCCCAAGTGTATGGCAGTACTGAAACGTCGGCATACATCCTTCTGAGTCACAAATACCATTAAGTTTATTACCTTAATCACATATGTAGAAACAAAGCGGGATATTTTCTTAATCATCACCTCTTGACACACGACGTTACTAATATGCTTCAAGCGGTGTAGAGATATACCTATGTATTTCAGGAAATGTATCACTAACAATAAAATATCGGTCAACTTAGCTGATAGGGCAAACAGACATTGTCAGTGCCGACCAGATGGCGCGGATGATTGCGCATGGTAACCACTGTTCTCGGCGCTATGTGGCGTTTGGCAGGGGGAGGAACGCTCAGTGCGACACCGGAACTGCGGTGTGATGGGGACTGGCACCGGGATGAAGAGATCTCTCTGGTCTGTCTAGCTGCGACCCTGTGTGGCATCTTCGGTTCCCTCATTTTATCTCTACCTTCCAGGGGTGGTAGATCTATGTAGGTCAAAGTGAGCGAGGTGTCCCCTTTACCCTTTTTAAAATCTTACACTAACTTTTGTTTGTTCTACCTCTGCATCTTATTTCAAAAGATTCAATTTTCAATTTGTTTAAATGATTGTTCAATGCTTCTATTGCAATAATTACTATGTGGGTCTACAATAATTAGTATGGGCTTTTATTTTTTAAAATGCCATTAGCCTGTCCGTTTGCCACCCCTCTCCCCTCTCCTTTACTCCGTTAGGTAAATAAATACTTCTCCTTGAAGTTACATACGCGAAACGAAATACGTTTTATTTTACATTACAGTAAATGATTTAGAAATTAAAATATTCGATTAAATATGCTTCATAATTTAGCTATTATCACATTTTCAGCAATAAACTGTATATTTTATTACTGACCGCCCACGTAGTGCAGGGGTAGCGAAGAATCCGGATTCAATTCCCGGTACCGGTGTGGGAATTAAAGGAATTAAGTGAAGTGAAGTCGACATTTGCTTGAGAAAAAAGAAGGCTGAACTCCGACGGACATTAGTCCCATGTTATTACAATTATATTACCACTCAATGGATGCGTACCACTTCAAATTTGTCAAGGATTTACAGAATTATTATGAACGCTCACTTTAGGCACTAGCGGTAATTGGAGAGGCAAGGGGATACGCCAAATTTGTGCCATTTATTACCAGGCACGGCTATCTCTAGCAGCAATCAGGTGTACCAACTAATGCACTACACCTACGACTATATTCGATCAGGTCTTAAAAGTGTGTACGGATGTAAAACTTTACGCCGTAGCACAACTTTTAGAGCGAGTCAAATAATGAAACGCGATTGGAAGTAGTTGGTTATTGCAATGCGTATTGTATCGCTTATTTGATATATTCAAGTTATGAATGCGGTGAATAAATACTGTAATTCAACTTCCCAAACATTTAAACATGAGCATAAATATTTTACGTACATTTATTGTCACGTGGTACTCCGTACTTCTCCAATTGGGAGAGAAAGTTATGTGAGGGCAGCACATCAGATTCTTTCCCTTGCAACGTGTTCTATTGTGGAAATTGAAAGAAAGCTCATTTCTTTAGTGGACAATTTTCACATTTTGATAAATATATAATTAATTTTTAATGCATAAAAGATAATAAAAGTAACCTTTTAGTACCTAAAACTCCGTTCCAATGCAGGCTAAGAGAATGCATTATGCACTTGGATATAGTGACTATAAAATCGGCCTATCCTTTTCCCACCAAACATCTGGCCTTCTTCAAGCAATTACTCTGTCAAAGAGGTGTCAACACGTCACACATAATGGAGGCGGTAGACCCTGATCTAGGGTAAGGATACTCTAAAATTAGAGTGGGTTGTGAGAGGTAATCCCTCCGAAAGTCATTCATGCGTCAAAAACATAATGATGATATGTTTATTGAGAGAGTTTATGTCGCCCCAGGCGGTAGACTTTGACTTGTGTCCTTTGTGAACTATGCTTTCGTACTTTACTGCGCCATTCTAGTAGAAACAAAAATTTTAAAGAGCATCAGTAAGTTAAGATTAGAATAATTGTCTCTGATTTCAAATATATGTATAATAAAGTATGTTTCTCTTAAGTTTGAGACACTGTTATGCAGATGATATTAATAAAACAACTATTCTGGAAGATTATTTCCACCTTACTTCCGCGAGATATAAGATATAATTAAGAAATATACTCATATGTATAATATGTTAAGGATTAATGCAATAATTAAACAATCTAAATCATATTAAAATCATATAATTGGCTCTATTTTATGTAATCCTTAAACATATATCTAGGATTAAGAAGCATGATAAAGCTGTATTTAATACAGTGAGTATTATATGAAAACGTGCTTTTCTTTATGTTATACTCGTAATGCATGAAGGGGGTTTTCAGGCCTGTTGTAATCTAATGCTTTAGCAAGCCCTTTTCTACCAGTCTATGAACCTGGGGTACTGGAAATTGTTGCAAGTGCTAGACTCTAGTAACAACAATAATGGACGTTGCTCATTGTTGAAGTTGACCTCAGAAGTGACTGTTTAGACTTTTTATCTAACCTAGGAAAATTCGTTTCTTACAGTATGGAATCATCTAGTACTCCTCAAAAAAGACGTGAGGGTGTATGTCATAATTATTGACATATTATTGTTGTAGTGGCTATGTAACGTGCAACTTAGCCATTTTCTTTCCTTCTGTTCTAGTTTACATATATGCTATATATAAATGCTAATTTAAGTTACTATACGCCATAGTAATAAAATTTGTAAAGCTTAAATTGAAACGTATTCCATTGAAATTAATGTCCATATCCTTTGCTTAACTTTTCCTCATTTAAACTGTTTCATATGACTGTATTCACTCGTTTATAAAAGTAAGCTATCATTTGAGACGTAGAATCGAAACTGAAAAATCTGATGTGTTGCACTCACATGACTTTCTCTACTCTTGTACTAACCATTCTTACAAACCCTTATTCCTGCATCTTTTTTGTGTTAGTTGAGATAAACATTTGCAGAAATTATCTTATTGTTAAATTTTCTTGTACGTGAAATAGGACTATAGTAGGCTTTGAGCGATAGTCAAACCTTTTAAAGATTTCAAATTTCTGTTTTCTTTGCACTGTTAACTTATAAAAAATGAAAAACAATGTTCTATTTGACAGAAGTATAAGTTCTCCAAAACTTGCACAAATAACAAGGAATATCTCCGAAATGGTTCACTCTACAAAAAAATGTATTTGGGCATAAATTGTGTTTTAGCAAGATCTACATTTTTGTATTATAAGATCTGTTCTATTTCTTATGGCTTACCAGTTATGTAAAAGTCATCCAGAGTAAATAGGACTACATGGGCTATAGCCAGAAAATTCAAGATATATATTTCATTTGTCGTAAAAATATCTCAAACATATGGCATTTTAATCAAAGTCGTTAGAGCCATTTTCAAGAAAATCAAAGTTTTCGAACGATTTTCCATTTAAGGGTAGTTTAGGGTGGGGCTATTTTCTTCAAAATCTTCGTGTCGCATCCTTGAAATACATTAAACTTAAATACCAACTTTGGTTTTTAACCGACTTTTCCTTTTTGAGTTATGTTGTCCACAGTCTGACCGACAGACACACACACGGATATTTTCTAAAAATGATTCTTTGGATTCAGGGGTCTCGAAACATATACTTCCGGTGAAATCTCGACATCGAATTTTTGGGCAGAATACTATACTTTCTCTACTAAACGTAGTAGAGAAAGTAAAAATTCAGTGCCACACCTGGAATTTGAACCACGATCCCCCGCTTGTGTGTTTAAAAACATCAGCAGTACGCTTGTTGGCATAAATAAATAAGCTGTCATAATAAACGTAACAAGGCTGAAAAATAAGGATATGTATAGAAATCCCACCATGCATTTACGTCAGTCCAAACACTTAGACATCCAAGTGTTAAATGAAAGGCAGTGATTCGGTAGTTGTCTGTTGGTGATAAACCTTCGTAGAATACGTCCGAGATTGATACGTTCTTTGAGACAGCTACTTAGGACAGTTTTACTTAGAGGTGAAGCGCTGGTCTTTGTAGAGACCAATGCAGTAAAGTTTTAACATGTACAGTATGCTTAGCATTCGTTACAGGGCGAATTTTCATCACAATGGAGCCGAGCTGGACTCTAATAACCAGGTACATCTTCCACACCGCCCACGCGGCCAGCTGGACATGCTGCTGATATACCCTTACCCAGCACGCAAGCTTCACAGCACAATGCTTCGAGCTACACGAGGTTCGATCCACGACCTTCTACTAACGCAATTCACAGAGCTCAAAGACGTGCTTCATACAGTATTAGCACATGCATTCTATTGGAATATTGCTTAGAGAAAAGAGAATTCCGGCTTCCGTCGAAAAGTCTGTTCCGTCTTTAAGTCCATCAGATTTTTACTTTCTCTACTGGTAAGTAGGGGAAGTATTGTATTCCAACCAAAAATTCGATGTCGAGATTTCACAGGAAAAAAGTTATGAGACTCCCTGAATCCAAAAAAAAGCATTTTTAGAAAAAGGTCCATGTGTGTGTCCGTCAGTGTGTCTGTCAGTCTGTGGACAACACAACTCAAAAACGAAAATTAGGTCAAAAACCAAAGTTGGTATTTAAGTTTAATGTCTTTCAAGGATGCGACACGAACATTTTGAAGAAAATAGTCCCACCCTAAACTACCCTTTACATGGAAATTGTTTCGAAAATTTTGATTCTTGAAAATGGCTCTAATGATTTTGATTAAAATGTCATATGTTTGAGATATTTTTATGGCAAATGAAATGTGTATCTTCAATTTTCTGGCCATAGCCCACGTAGTCGTATTTACTCTGGACTACTTTTGCATAACTGGTAAACCGTTAGAGATGGGCCAAATCACACTATACAAAAAATGTAGATCTTGCTAAAATACACAACTTTTGTCTCAATGAATTTTCTTGTAGGGTTAACCATTTGGGGGATATTCCTTGTTACGTGTGGGAGTTTTGGAAAACTTAAAACTTTCGTGAAATGGATCATCGTTGTTCATTTTTTTATGTTACATGCGCAAAGAGAACGGAGTCTCAAAGCTTTAAAACATTTGACTATCGCACAAAGCCTACTCTATTCTAATATTCCCCTTGCACCTACATGGAAATAAGTAATAAGATAATTTGTACAAATGTTGATCTTAACTAACACGAAGAAGATATAGGAATAAGTTTGTAAGAATGGTTAGTACAAGAGTAGAGAAAGTCATGTGACTGCAACACATCAGATTTTTACTTTGTGTTGAAGTTTATTTTTGACTTTTGTCATGAAACACGGACTTACGCCAAGAATTAAAACTGAAGAAGCCAAACAAAGTAGACTGTACAGAGAATCACAGGAATGGCTTCAAATGCTCATATTACCAACCACAAGGAAGACACGATGCTGGAACATCCAAGACAAGATGGAGAGACTTTGAGGACGGAACGGGTTTGCAGCTGATTATGGTAATAATGATAAGTACTCAAAGGCAACTTGCCTGTGGCGCGGAGGACCCGGGTTCGATCCCCGGTACCAGCATGGGGATTTTATCCCCTCTGGGAGGTCTGGCACGGGGTGCACTCAGCCTCGTTAGGTCCCGGGGGGACCAATTGAGGAGCTACTTGATGGAGAAGTAGCGGCCCCAGGTCGAGAAGACCGCATAACTGGCCGGGAGGGCTCGGGGCGCTGACCACGTCCCACCCTCCAGTACTGCACCTCACCAATGACGCCTGTAGTGGGCAGAGGTGGGGGACGCAGCGGCTGGGCGGTAGGCCTTGGCCCTTCGTGGGCTGTCGCGCGGGGTTTACATCACTCAAAGGCAAGGATTAGCACACACAGTGTATAAAGAAAACCACGCAGATTTCGTAAAATGTGTTAGCTGATAATGTTACAGTAAGTATAGATTCGAATTTACCAGCTCAGAACCTTTTATTACACAATAATTTTCATTTTATTACAAGTAGCTTCAAATATTTCCCTTTCTTACTTCTTTTACACTTCCTGGTGAAAGTTAAAATTTTTTTGGTTGAAGGAAGTAAAGTAAAGGTGGAATTTATTATACGTAATGCCCCAAAAACTTTGTCTAAGTGAAACAAATGAAAAGAGTTTCTATTTGATTTCTGTAGCAGAACCCATATGCATATCTTTTATAAAATGTGTATAATTACCTCCAAGCTCCACTATGACAGCCCGATGCCATATTTCATATAATAAAACATGAAAGGGAACGTGAAATAATAATAAATGAG
Source organism: Tenodera sinensis (assembly GCA_030765045.1). Taxonomy (NCBI): domain Eukaryota; kingdom Metazoa; phylum Arthropoda; class Insecta; order Mantodea; family Mantidae; genus Tenodera; species Tenodera sinensis. The sequence goes on from CM060971.1 coordinate 99,974,269, forward strand.
GAAAGAAATTGGTGCTGGAAGAGAAACTACCAAGCATTCGCTTTGCCAGCGAGGGAAATCCAAGAAAAACCCACGGTCAAGTCGAACCTTCGACTTCCCGAATGCGAGTCTCGTTTATTACTTGGTCGGTTTTATACACCATATTTTGAACTGTTTCTTTCTCTCACCTTCTCCCTCCCTCCCTTCCTCTCTCTCTCTCCCTCTCTCTCCATTCTTTCTGCTTTGACACTTTGCCTTTAAGATCGCATATCTATAGCATACCAGTTGGCTTCGTCACCAGACCACAGAGGGATCAGCGCAGGGCAACTGTACCACCGCTTCTATGACAGGTAGATGGCATTACGGTACCATCCAGTCTTTCTGCTTTCCCTATCTACGGATAGAAGGCGCAGCATTCAATATTACCATCTATTTTTCATTTATACTATTGCTCTTTATACATTGACGAAGTTGTCAGGATATGCCAACTGACTAATAATTTAATACTAAAATTCCTGTAGATATGCTCATATTTGCTGACGACCAAGCTATGCGAACAGTTTACAAAAATCCACTTTTAAACCAAGCACGACTGCAAAAGTCTACAACCTAGAACTGTCTTCAACACAGAAAAAGCTGTGGCCCTGCATGGCAAAGAAATACAAGATCAAGAATTTCTCTTCACCCTGAAAAGAACTTTCAGAAAGAAGAAAGAAAACACTTCCAAAATTGTATATATTATTGTCTCTACCTGCATTCTTGTATGGCTCAGAAGTGTGATAAAATGGAAGACTAGGAGCCAATGTATGAACATGTCTGTAGCAAGGATTCCAACATAACATAGGGTGTGGTATTGAATATCCTATCCGGCATTTCCTTGGGGACTGAAGGAAACCATGAAATAAAAAAATCTGATGTGTTGTTACACTCACATGACTTTCTCTACTCTGGTACTAACCATTCTTACAAACTCTTATTCCTCTATCTTCCTCGTGTTAGTTGAGATAAACATTTGTATAAATTATCTTATTGTTTATTTCCTTGTAGGTAGTCATATCTTTTAAAGCTTTGAGATTCTGTTCTCTTTGCACACTTAACATAGAACAAAATGAACAACGCTGTTCCATTTCACGATAGCTTTAAGTTTTCCGAAACTCACCCACATAACAAGGAATATCTCTGAATTGGAGATTTATTTAGACATAAATTGTGTATTTTAGCAAGATCTACATTTTTGTATAGTATGATTTGGTCTATCTCTAACGATTTGGCAGTTATGCAAAAGTCGTGGAGAGTAAATACGACTACAGGGGCTACAGTCTGAAAATTCAAAATATACACTTCATTTGCTGTAAAACTATCTCAAGTATACGACAGTTTAATCAAAATCGTTGAAGCCATTTTTAAGAAAGTAAAACTTTTTGAAAACTTTTCCAAGGGTAGCTTAAGGTGCAGGAATTTTCTTCAAATTCTTTGTGTGGCATCCTTGAAAGATATCAAACTTAAATAAGGAATTTGGTTTTTAAATGAGTTTTCGTACTTGAATTATCATGTTCAGAGGTAGACACACACACACACACACACACACACACACACACACACACACACACACACACACACACACACACACACACACACACACACACACACACACACACACACACACACACTGGACTTTCTCCTAAAACTGTTTTTGTTTGTTTTTGAATTCAGGGGCCTCAAAACTTATATTTGCGGTGAAATCTCGACATCAAATTTTGGGTGGAATACAATACTTCCCCTACTTATGTACTATATGTAGTATAGAAAGGAATTAAAAACTAAACTCATAGATCCATTAAATTGCGAAATTCTTACTCAGAACATCGGAAAAGCATATTTTGAAACTCGTGAGAATTAATAACGAATATATGCTTTGACGCTCAAAATTATTCTGGAGACTTACTGAGCTGCCCAAATTTAACAAAGGATACGCCCTTATGTGCTCATTCTTGGCATACAACTTTTCTGACTCGGAGCATAATGCTCGAGTTGAATGCTCCAAGTCAAGTTTCTGCAATGAATACCATTGCAGATGCATAATAGTAAAAACGAAGAGCAAGTATTTCGCTTACTAAATATTCCATGGACCTTATTAGTTTTGCATACGTTAACTTCAACTCTCACTGCTCCAAACTCCTTGAGAGCGTCATATCTGTCATAGGCAGATTTATCGCTAACACAGTCGCCCAAAACCCTGTTGGCTCTAAACACCTGCAAATATAATGTTTATTGTGGCCCGCTTTACTGCCCGGGTCTTGACCAGATTATTTCGTGCTCAATAACTTGGTCGGCCACGCCATCTTAGTAATGGCACTCAAGCGAATGTTTATTCCTGTTTTGATTGCTTGGAATAAATTACCACGCAAATTTGAAACTTACCCGCTCTCACTCGTTCAACCTGTGCGATTGGATGTCAAAACCTGAACCAGTTCGTTACGACTAGTTTATACTGAAGAAACTGTTACATGAGAGCGAGAAATTTGGTGAGATTGTGGTAACAGGAATTTGCTGGAGATGTGATAAACCGGAATGTGTAGGTATAAAAACTTTCAGAGTCAAAAGGTCATCTCATAAATAAGCTGCCACATTTATATTAGCCTATACGCTTTAGCAATTATACACAAATATGTCACAGAATGGTTTATTTCCTCTGTGATAGGAAAGGGAAGTGTATTCTACTGAAGAATTCAGTATCGATAGTTAGTTGAACCTACGCGTTTTTATTTTTTCTAGAGAAATAATTCTTTAGGAACAGTTCAGTGCACGTGTATGTGCGTGAGTGTTAGCGTAATGAAAAAACGAAAAGTATAATACATAGAAATCTCCATATTGGAGCTCAGGAACTTTCAGAAAGCAAGTGGAAAATTTTCACGATCTTTCCCGACCCCAAATAACACTTTAATTGGAAAATGGTTCGTTATTTTTAAACTACAAAATAAACATAATTGTCTATAAAAATAGCGTGACCAAACTTGACTAATAAACGCACACCTCCAGCTCCTTTAAGTATATAATTTTGACAAAGTTTTTTAATTGCTTTTTTTTTGTTAAGGAGTCTTCTACAATAGGTTTCGTTTTTCTACAGTAGTTTTCCTTCAGCCCAGATGGATTTTGCTTAGTCACAGATTACTGTCCTCTACTTCTTCATCTTGGAGGCCTTTGTTGAGCATGTTTCTTCTTACTTCATCCAGCCACTGTTTTCTTCTCCTATCGTCAACATTGCAACATCATTTTTGGGATTCTATTACTATTCGCCCTCTTCAGATGTCCAAACCATTTCAATCGTCGTTTTTCTATTATTTCTTCTGTTTCTGGTTCCTACTGCAGCATTTCCAAACGAACTCCTCCTGGTCCAGTTACCGTATTGTTCTTCCACAGTGACAGAAAATAATTCACATCCTCTTTATTAATTCCCAGCCCATATTTGGATGTGTAAAGTCTTCATCAACTTCTTTAAACTCTGGCCTATTTCCATTCAATAAGTTTTCATAGTATTGTTCAATACTTTTCTGAATATTCGTTCTTACATATTTAAACTAGTTCGGGTTGAACTCTCAACCGGCATTCTTTTTCCCCTCATGGGTTTACTTGAACAAAATCCGGCTTAGGATTAGCAAATACTTGTTTAACCAAACTCCTTTAGCTAATCGTAACTGAAAATGTGTGATTTTAGTGTGCGTGTGTGTGTGTGTGTGTTGGTGTATGCGCACTCATCTCTTACATTCTTCTAAACTGTTGCAATAATTTCGATCGAACTTGACACAAATAACCTTACACACAAGAGACAAAAATTGCCAAGCTTAGAGTTGAAATTTCTACTCCATCTCAAACAGTTAATTATTATTTAATTTTATGCAATACCAACTAAAGCTCTCCAGGACCATCCATATCTTTCAGCGTTAGTCGTAGCAGCTCGAACATAATTTGCTTACGTTTTCACGGCCCTCACAAAATAAAGGAACAGCGAGTTCATCTAATATTCGTTGGTCTCCCCTCTTTCTTTTTGTTCAAAATTTCCTGTGTTCTTAGTTTACTGAGAATAAATAAGGTTATTGCTTAAACTTCTATTATTTCTTCCCGGCGAAAGTTATCTATGAATAGAGATAATGTAGCCGAAATGCGACAATGTGGAAGTGTGGCTATCGTGAAATACAGTTCACAATTATGGTGTACGTATAAAATCGGTGGTGTAATTCAAAAGGACCGAGAGTAATCAACTTTCAAGCGGTATGTTCTAGGGGATATAAGGCATATTTTAAGTGGCTTTAGAACAGTTTATTAAGTGTAAGTGCTTAAACATTCTTTTGCAAAAATGTATATACAGCTGACCTACATGTAACTTAAGTTGTGATGGCGTGTTTAAACTAAACTAGCTTTATAAATCAGAGCCCATTCACATAAGGGTGTTTTACGCGATATTGAACAGCTCATAAAGTCTGAGTGACATTTAAATATTGTTACTAAATTGAGGGAATGAATATACATTGAGAAAAAATTACAAATTCCGACATTTGTAGTTACTTGATGGTGCTTTTGCAGTAGTCTCTCCGTATGTTTATTATGTATAACTTTTCTTATAGTGTCCTAAGTCTTTAAATGTATTATGTGATATTTTAAACATCTTCAAGTCAACACAAGGTTATTGGGAAAGTATAACCTAAGCCTAAATGTTGTAGGAGTAAACCGTTAAGCGTCAAGCGATACCAATTAGCTAATGGTATTATTCACAGTTGTAAAAACTTCTGTAGCATTACAGATATAACGAATTTTGGAAAATCTAGTACAGCAGGGTTAAATTTTGTCCAATGTCAATTCGCAAATGACCATATCGGGTAGGCTATAATACCTGGGTTAGTGTGTGTCTATAAACGGGATGACAGGGTCCTGTGTTAATGAAATTTAGCCCGTATTAAGTTACGATACGCAGGTTAAAATATTAAAATTTGATTAAACTACATAGACTTTCATGGCCGGTGTCATCATATAGAAAATGATTATCCGGACTTGCGGGCCGTGGTCTAATGGAAAAACTCCTTCCAGACGTTTCGTCAGTGAAACATCTTTCAAAAGCTTTTGATTTTCTGAAAAATGGCCCTATCGACTTTGATTAAAATACCATATGTTTAAGATATTTTATGGCAAATGAAATGTATATTTTGAATTTTCTGGCTGTAGCCCAAGTATTCCTGCTTACTCTTGCTGACCTTTGCATAACTGGTAAACCCTAAGAGATAGACCAAAACTTACGATACAAAAACTGTACACTTCGTTAAGACACACAATAATTTATATGAAGTGAACCATTATGAAGATATTCATTCTTATTTGTAAGAATTTTGCTATGCTTATAGACGTTCATGAAAAGAGAACCGAAGTTCATTGTCTTCACTCGTAAAACGTCTGCCTATCGCTTATAGTCAATTATATTCCTGTTAAACCTACAAGAGCATTACCGATAAAATAAATTCTACAATTATTTATCTCCATTAACAGAGTAGATCGAGGAATAAGTGTTTGTAAGAATAATTTGAGCAAGAGTAGATAAAGAAGTGATCAAATTTTTCAATGAAGGTTTTAGAGGATTTCTATTAACCTTATACAGCACTAAGGGAGTTAGTATTTCAGTTAACTAGAAGGAGTAGTTGCTCAGAGCTTATGATTATGTAATGAAAGCCATGATCAGTGACGACGCCTTAAAGGTAAACATAGTGTTTGTGCTCTGCCCAGATGTCTCCGTTTTTTGCGACCGTTCTAATGACATATTGTTCTGAATGATGGAGGCGGGCCCGTTCGTGTTTTGGGCTCCTGGGTGGTCCTGGAAGCGACATTCATTATATATGAATAAATCTGCTAACAAATTTGGTTTGGCCATGTAATTGATGCCAAAGCGCACTCCCATGGATAGACCAAACTGAGTGTGCCTGTGTCTGTTATTCCCTGGTATACAGCTGTGACTGTCAATTGCTTCTATTTTTATACGTCGAATACCGTATTGCACATAAAACTTCTATACAGAGATTTTAGTGAATATTCCTGTTTTGAAAACCTTTCAAACAAAACAAATTTTAGAAAAACGTCTGCGTATATACGTGCGCCTCTCTGAAGGAAAAAAAAAAAGAAAAGAAAAAAAAAACATAGCTCCGAAACGAAAGGTTGACTTAAGAGTTTCCTAAGGATAAGGCAGAAAAGACTTAAAAAGAGAATGAAAAGTGGAAGAAGAAAGAAAAACATCCCTAATTACAAACCACCTTTTAGATGGAAAACTTTTGAAATTTATTTTCTCAACAATTTCCTAAATAATTTTCTTAAAATTGCCCGTGGTTTGACGACTTCAAGTTTCAAACTTAGGTTGCACTTGCCAAACAGCCTTGTGTTTCTTTGGAAACATTTAAATAAATATTACTTAAGACACTTAAAATGTTCAGTTGAAACTTTTAGAATACTGTGACTTTTGGTGGGTTGAAAAGTAAAGAAGACAGATGTAGTCGGGATAAAGATACACTTTTATTTCCGTAAACAGTAACTTTTTACACTCGTTGCAACAGCAAGAAAGTCTTTTCTGATTCTCCAACAGCATGGCTCCAAATTCGTCACAAAACTGTCCCTTCTCCGTCGGCACGACTCCTCAACGCTTCGCATACGTCTCTTCTTGTCTGTCGCACTTTACCGCTATTTATCTCTCCCAGGCACTATTCTGGAAAGTTCAGCAGAAGATTCCCGAAGTCTCTATCCTTTTCTCTCTTTCGGCAAGCGCCCCAACAATGCGGCCATTCTCTGTCTCTTTCCTTCGGCTCCTTTGCGGTAGTGCCGACAATAATGCGATGGGTGACACTGCTGTTGTCGGCAATTAGATGCGGCGGGCGCGGTGACAATACTATCAGGAATAAAAAATAAACTAAATAATAAAAACACACCAGGAAGATGTTAGGTCAAACCACGATACCACAGGAAGAAAAGCGAGTAGAGAAAACCCTGTGAATGCAATACGTTGCATTTCTTCTTCTTTTTCTTCTACTTTACGGCTTGGGCATTCAACCCGTTCTGGCTCCAAATTACTCATGCCATCATTTCTTTGGTCTTTCTGGCTTCCTTTGAACTTGTGGCTTATAATTTACACCTGCTTTGGGCATTCTGTTGTTTGGCATTCTGTTCAAATATAACTTCCAATTTTCTTTATTTGTCTTAATTATTTTATTTAATTCCTCTACTTTTAATTATTCGCGAATACTTACATGAGTCTTTCTGTATATCTTGCTATAGATATCAGGCATGCCATTTCTGCCGATTGTTTTTTTTTTTTTTTTTTTTTTTTTTTGCAGTTGTTGGTTTTTATTGGCCCACGTTTCAGATCCATATGGCATGAACTTATATCATATAATTATCGATTCTGGTCTTTCCTTATTTTTATGTCCGTCTTAATGTTTCAGTTATGTAATTAAATTTGGTTAGTTTTTCGTATATGTCTAGTTCATTGATTTATGATATTTTATACCCAAGAAAATTGAATGTTGACACTTGTTCCAGAATTATATTTTTCAGTAGTATCTTGGAACGAATTTTATATACACCTCTAAATGCCATTGTTTTTGTTTTCTCTGTTGATATTTTCAGGTTAACATTTTGTACAATTTTGTTCAACGTATATGTCATCTTTTTTAGTTCATTTAAAATAGTTTTTAAAATTACCTTCTATACTCTAACTCCACCTGTAGTCCTATTTTTGCATAATCGGATTATTTCGTCCATTTATATATTAAAAAGTGCAGTTGATAGCGGACAATCTTGTTGCACATTGTAATTATAACTGGCTCTCGCTGGTTTATTTTGATCTGTGTTCCTTTATACATGTGTCGTATTAGTCGTATTGAATCTAAGATATTCCATATTGTACGCTATACCTTGTCAAACGCTTTCTTATAATCGAAAAATTAGGTTATATCTCTTCGCGTTTTTCAATTATTTGTTTTAGGGCAGATATGAGGCTAAAAGCTACAGTTGAAATAATACAGTTTATCGAAATAGATCAAATTTCAGGGTTGCCAAATTTGACAAAGTAAAAAAAAAAAAAAAAGATAAATAACAGTATTATTAAGTCATTAGACAGAGTTTAGGATTAACAGTATAGTCATAATATGGTGTTTAATAATAATATAGTTTTATGGATTTAAAAACATTTGAATACAGATTCTAAAACAAAAAATATCCTGTTTGCAGTTTTAAGGTCTAAATAAGTGTTATCTAAGCATGTTTACATAGCCACGTATAGTGGTGTTAACAATTTTCTTTATGTTGGTGGTTGGAAGTTTAAATTCTTTCCAGAAGTTTACAAAAAGGGCTGGAATTGTGCCTCGGGCACCTACCACGAGACCAATAATTTCTATGCCATCCATCTGGTATTTAGTTTTATAAAAGGTTATAGTAGGTGCATTGATGGTTTGTTTTTCCAGATGGACTTCCTTAGGTTGACTCCGATGGTACTTAAACCTTATGGTATCAATAATAAATCCCCTTTTGCTGTCTCCTCGGTAAGCTACAGTGTGGATCCGACGTGTGGTGCCTGTTGTGCATAAACCGTGGACCTCTTCGTAATCGGAAGTGAGGACGAACTCCAATAACTTGGAAGGATCATGTCACAAGGGCAATGCAGAGATTGGATTTACAAGATGAATGCTGTAACAACAGAGAAGAATGGAGAACGGCTATCGGAAGATGTGTTACACATTAAAAATCTATTAAATAATAGTAATTAAAGGGATGTTCGAGGCAGGGAATTAACAATGTTCAGAACACTGAAGTGCAGTTCTGCATCTTATTGGTTAGCAATATCGTCATAAGATTTCACAGCCAATTTCGTATAAAGTGCTTCAAGCCGCACATGCTCACTCTTTACATGCTTTAGTTTCCATGTGATAATATGGGGGGGGGGGGGGGGGGTTAGTTGATGTGGGCGAATTTTGGGATCTGCTGTCTGGATCCAGCCGCGAGCATTAGCGATATTTCTCACGTTTGGTCACACCCACCCACACTACCCCGTCCTGTACGTGTATGTATGCCGACAATACTCACTCTTCCTCCGTGATCTATTGGTCTTTGTCTTTGGTATTTGGCTCCATCTGTCTTCTACTGCAGAGAGCCTTAATGTTTGTCTACCTTAAATTGTGTCTAATATCGATTTTATAGCCCTATTAAGGATACATATATCTGAAATTTAATGTTGTTGTTAGCTAATGCTGGATTTCTGACAATGAAGTCATTAATCCTCTTGCTCTCCAATATTTTTCACTGATGGATGGGGCATTAGAAGTGGCCGGGCATATTTGAAGGTGGTCTCGATCCATTTCCTCTTGCAGATTACATAGAGGACAGAGTGGTGAAGAATATATCCCAATTTTGTTTAATTGTTTTGCCAGACAATCATGTCCTGTAATCAACCTGAAGGTTGCAACTGCTGTTTTTCGAGGATACTCAGGAATTACTGTTTGAATGTTTGGTAGTTCCCATCTTTTATTTTTTGATTTTTCATAGTAATATTTTTCAATAATTTTTTTGAATTCAGAGTTGACTAATCTTTTAGCTGCATAAAATGGTAGATTAACTGTAGATTTGTGCACATTGCCGGTACCCTTTTTTGCAAGAAAATCAGCTTTCTCATTACCACTCAGTCCACAGTGAGCTGGTATCCATTGGAAGACTAGGTGTTTTTGAAGTGCTGTTAGATGGGTAAGGATTTTCCAACATTCTATAATTGTTTGGTTTTTTTGGTGACAACTCCTGTAAAATGTTTCTTGCAGAATAGCTTTTGTATTTCATAAATGAAATTTCCTACCCATGTTCACAGAAACATAACAAACAAAAATTGCCTAGGTTTTATTATCAGATATACCAGAGCACATACTTTTAGTTGCCAAACACACAAATTAAAATTTTAGGCAAAAAATTGTACGTTTAAAAATGTTTTGGGCCTAATCCGAAAGAGATGCAGAGAAGCCTATGGGTATTTTATAAATCAGGTATATTTTTCCAAGGGTAGATTGAAATTGTTTTATTGTGAGGGACATTTTAGCGACGTAACAAAAGTAAATAAATTTGATCATAATAACTGAACTATTGGAGGACAGTTTAGGGTGCACGATGTTTGAATTACATTGCATATGTAGTAAACGTTTTAAAAAACTAGCTTTATTAGTTCAGAATTTTTAAATTGCAGTCATATATGTCTTAATGATTATGTCATTTAAATAATAATAATAACAATAATAAAATAACAACAAATAAATAAATAAATAAATAATAATAATAATAATAATAATAATAATAATAATAATAATAATAATAATAATAATAATACTTATAATAATGATAATGATAATAATAATGATGATAATAATGATGATAATAATGATAATACTGATGCGAACAAATAAATTATTAATAATTTTAAGAAATGATTGAAAGGTAAGGAAATTAATAAGGCGCATACAGTGAAATCGAAATAAATTTTAAGCAGTCAGAGTTAACAGATTTTTCCAAAGAAATAGACTGACAATTCATACTGAAAGAAATCATTAGTAAGCGCAACCAGGTAGCAAACCCGTTAGCCGTAAGGGTTTTGGAAGACATGTGATGATTAATTACCCTTGTACAAAGGCAAAGGGGGAGATTTCAGTGGGTATCTCGCGTAGTGTGGAAATGTTTGAGATATGAGTGATTTATGATTGGTCCACGTAGCTGATGCTTATGTTCAGCAGCTATGAATTTAAACTAGATCACGCACACACTTGCTTGTGAATTCAAAGAGAATGCAGATATACTACTCGGGTGACAACTATGTCGATCGGAAGTGATTTTACGTGATCTACTTTTTTCTCTACAATTAGTATATGTCGATGTGCCTTAATCAAAAGGATTTAGCGGTTAACGTTAGGGAACTTGCCGGTTAAACCTCCTGCAATTTAGCGTAAAGCGTCGTGTTCTTATAAGAAACAGCAAGCAACCCTATAGATCTTTGTCCTAGACAAGGCTAGAGTGAAGGAACAATTCAATGCCACTTATCGACATTATGGTTGGTTAAACTATGAAGCATTGTAAGTTCCTATTAGGATATGCATTTGAGATCTCCTTGTACTTTATCGGGGAAATACGAATGAGTTGGAAAATTTAGTGTCCTTCCGGGACGTTACCATGGCAGCTCAGTTGTTAGGCCAGCCGACATAGACCGGAAGATTCGTGGTTCAAATCCCGGCTTCTCAGTCTGATTCTACCTTTCCAATCCTTCTCCTAACACGGAGAGTGTATAATAACAATCACATCATCTTTTTCTTCACGGTTGAGAAGAATTCTCTTGTTCCAGCCTCATATCTCTTCGCAGTTTTACTGGTCTTCTATTGTTCTATAACCAGAAAGATTATATCTGTATGACTGTAATAGAATGCGGAGTTATCCATTTTTTGAAAATTACTTTTCCATTGTTACTTTCTCTACTGGTAAGTAGGGGAAGCATTGTAATTCCACCCAAAAATTCGATGTCGAGATTCTACCGGAAATATATATTTTGAGAACCCTTGAATCAAAAAAAAAAAAAAAAAAAAAAAAAAAAAAAAAAAAAAAAAAAAAAAAAGCATTTTTAGAAAAAGTGTGTGTTCGTCTGTGTGTGTGTCTGTGGACAGCATAATTCAAAAACGAAACGTCTGTTAAAAACCAAAGTTGGTATTTAAGTTTAATGTCTTTCAAGCATGCGACACGAAGATTTTGAAGAAAATAGCCCCACCCTAAACTACCCTTTACATGGAACATTTTTCAAAAATTTTGATTTTCTTGAAAATGGCTAAGGGTTTTCATTACAATGTCATATGTTTGAGATATTTCTATGACAAATGAAATGTATATCTTGAATTTTCTGGCTATAGCCCCTGTAGTCATATTTACTCTGGACGACTTTTGCATAACTGGTAAACCCTTAGAGATAGATCAAATTATACTATACAAAAAAATGTAGATCTTCCTAAAATACACAATTTAGTCTAAATAAAAATTATATGTAGGGTGAACTATTTCGCAGACATTCTTTATTATGTGTGCGAGTTTCTGAAACCTTAAAACTTTCGTGAAATGGAACATTGTTCATTTTTTTTAATTTTTTTTATGTTAAGTATCGGTCTGGGTGGCTCAGTTGGTTAGACGCTGGCCTACTGATCCCAAGGTCGTGGGTTCAAACCCGGCCCAGGCCGATGGTTTTTAAGTGTGCTTAAAAACGACAGCTCCATGTCAGTAGATTTACTGGCATGTAAAAGAACTCCTGCGGGACAAAACTCCGGCACACCGGCGACGCTGATGTGATCCTGGCAATTGACAGCGTCGTTAAACAATAAAATAATTTAATTTAATTTATGTGTTAAGTGTGCAAAGAGAACGGAATCTCAAAGCTTTAAAATATTTGACTATCGCACAAAGCCTACTGTATTCTAATACTCTCCTTGCACCTACAAGGAAATAACCAATAACATAATTTGTACAAATGTTTATTTTAACTAACACGAAGAAGATATAGGAATAAGAGTTTGTAAGAATGGTTAGTACAAAAGTAGAGAAAGTCATGTGAGTGCAACACATCAGATTTTTCTCCATCTATTTGTGTCTTTTAACGAAAATATGCCTAATTCTTTACTTATTTCTTCATTTCTATTATGATCTTATCTTGTATATCCTTTTAATGCTCGGAGATATTTCATTTCTGTCGCTTGTATTTGGCTCCAATCTTTCTTTTTCTCCGATCCATACAGTAAAACCGGAACAGCCATTGTCTGGTTTTAAATTTGTATCTTTTCGAGTTTTTCTTTTGAAGTTAGTAGCTATTATTCCACAAATATATTGGAACTTACTCATTTTATTACTTATTTCTTCTTTGTTTGTTTTAAAGGTTATATTACAGCCCAAGTAGGTAATTACATTTTACTACGGGATCTAAAAACGTATTATTGAATAGTTTCTTTGATCGTTTTATTTTTTTTTTTTTATTTATTTATTTTTTTTTTAATTAACGTCCTCCAACAATGTGTCATATCGGACGAATGAATGAAATGAAACGGGTGAAATGATGCTCAAATGAGCCCGAGGTCCATGGAGCTTTAAGTTACCCGACATTCGTCTTCTCAGGGTAGAGAAAACCTCGGGAAAAAACCTTACCCGGATAACTTACCCTAAGCGAGATTCGAACTCGCGACCTCTTGAACGTGAGGCAGACACGCTAACCATCACGCTACCGAGGCGGGCTTATTTGTTTTTCTATAAATGTCATAATCTTTAACTTTTCTGCTGTTATATTTAAACCATTATTCTGGATCAATTTTTGTAACTTGTAGATATCTATTTACAGCTTATCCTCTCTGGTTTGTATTAATAGAACAAGTATAAACTTAGTTTTACTTTCTCTGCCACCTCTTGCTGATCCCAAAGGCAATACGTTAACACAGAAGACCACTCCCTTCCTGGTGGACGTTGCCGAAGCATCCCGTAGTATTTTTACCGGTGCCGAAATGACTGAAATTAAACATAACATCGGAATACTTCCTTTGACAAGACAATGAGAGCTTGTTCCATATTGTGAATGGTCAGCGGATGTGTTGTCACGCCAGAGCAGAACAATGGCCGGCGTTCTCTTGGGCCTTGCCACGCCTCACATCGTGTCCAGATTCCCCCGGATTAGATGCTCGGCGTCATCGAATGAAGGGTGGTACACGCTTTACGTTGTCATGCCATCTCCAATCAAAGTTAGGCCGCAGCGGTTCATTGAACACACATTTGCTTAACAATGGATGAGTATCAGGAAAGGTAAGGGCCACTTAAAGCAATGTAGCAGGTTTTTAATTTTAATAACAGTCAATAATGTTTCTTCTAATCTTTATAAAAGGGCCGAGAAATGCTGATTGCCACTATCTTCTACACCACATATTTGAAATGCTATACTGAAATTAGTTATATTTTAATGGGAGACTACATGGGCAAAATTGCTAAATAATGGTGTTCTTAATTTATTAATTTATTTAAGTCGTTTTGACCACTTGCTCATATTGCGACAGTGACCACACGTCCCGTTTTGAACGTACAGTACTGTTTTTCATCCTGTGGTCCCGGTGTCTCAATAGATTTTGTCGAAAATAACATTTATATTCTATGCTCTATGTTATGCTACATAATATTGAAATATTTACGTCCATATTTGCTAAAAACGAAAACTATGTTCTCGATGGACAAAATTCGTTACGAAAAACAAACAATCTAAAGGCTACAATATGGCATTTTTGTTTCCCGAGCTTCCCTTCGACAATTCAATTCCATTCTCTATGTAACAGTTGAAGTATGTTTTGTTTCCCGAGCTTCCCTTCGACAATTCAATTCCATTCTCTATGTAACAGTTGAAGTATGTTTTGTTTCCCGAGCTTCCCTTCGACAATTCAATTCCATTCTCTATGTAACAGTTGAAGTGTGTTTTGTTTCCCGAGCTTCCCTTCGACAATTCAATTCCATTCTCTATGTAACAGTTGAAGTGTGTTTTGTTTCCCGAGCTTCCCTTCGACAATTCAATTCCATTCTCTATGTAACAGTTGAAGTATGTTTTGTTTCCCGAGCTTCCCTTCGACAATTCAATTCCATTCTCTATGTAACAGTTGAAGTGTGTTTTGTTTCCCGAGCTTCCCTTCGACAATTCAATTCCATTCTCTATGTAACAGTCGAAGTGTGATGTGTATTGTTTCGGCAGGTCTGTGAGAGATTCAAGATGTCAAAACAAAGGACTTTTCAATGCTGCGTTGCAATAAAATATCTCACCAATGGCTTGAAAGTTTTGTTGCTTTCCAAAATAAGTTTTAAATACATTTGCCTAGAGTTTTAGAATTACTTGTGGCAAAAGAGGAACTTCTGAAGAAAATTCATTCTTCAGAAAAATATGTGTAATAACAAGCAGTTTCATGAATTATATAAAATGTTTATGTTTATAGTAGTATCTATTAATGTCATACATAATATTATTTTGTATATTGTAATAATATTGCCTTTGTGATAATGTAATACGTTGAGTACTCTTATTATTATATTTTGTTTACTAATAAGTAAATGAATAAGGTTTTAAATTTCCTAAAGGACTAAGATTAACGGTAATTACAATAATGTCAGTTGAGAATTGTCTCGTTTACAGCTTCAAAAGATGTGTTCACAAAATATATGCAACAAATTCAACTCATGAGGAATTAAACAAAGAATTTTACAATTACATCAAGCTTTCAAATTAGTTTAACACTTTTGAGGAAGAGTGGAACTTTCTTGAACTTTGTCTTTAGTAGAGAGGATAGATCTGCAGTGATGAAGTTCTACACTATACAGATTACAATTCTTGAAATTGTGTTTTATCGCAAGATTGTGTTCCAGAGTTCATAACGAAATGGCTGTCTTTGTTGAAGATGTATGAGAAGATTAGTCTAGTGTATATAATTCATAGTCTTGCTATAATTACTTGTTCTTTCCCATTTAAGAAGCGTATGGGGCAAGGACTATTGATGTCACCTTTCCTTGCCATGTGTAGCTGTCTGGAGTTTTTGGTTCAATGTCTTGTTTCATTTTGCTCTAAGCTGCCTGGAAAATTAATGACGTCACAACAAGTGCATGTTAGCATCTCTGCTAACTGAATAGCTTCTTTGAATGGTTCTAATGTGTTTTTTTTTTTTTTGTTTTTTTTGTTTTTGCAAGTGTTAATTAGAATTATAACTTGACATTATTTTGATAATTGTGGGAGAAAGAGTTGTGTTATAAATACCTTTTTCAAAATCTGATGTGTTGCATCTACATGACTTTATCTATTATGGTAGGAACACAGAGAGAGGGTGGGGGAATAATTTGAAAATTCAAACCAATAACATGAAGTATCTCGAAAATGAATAACTCAATAAACAAAGTAGTTTTACATACATTATCTCTTTATCGAGGTCTAAACTTTTTGTGTTATTAAATCTTGTTAGCCTTTCGTTTTAACACTTAATGAAAAAATATTCATTTTTGCCAGGAAGTTTATAATATACATTTTATTTTTGTTGACAATATCTGAAGCATATGGTATTGCAATCAAAATCGTTTTCTTTGCACATACACGAGAGTTTGATTTCTCCAGTTTCACTTTGACCAGCTATGAGTGAATTTTATCTTGTGAAACAACCTTTAGCACCGCACAGATAAAGTCGCATTAGCGGCTACGTGCTGTGCAAATAAACATACCGTACAGGAGAACCTGTACGACCTGTTGTCGATCCATTTTCCCAAAAACTATTGGACATAGCTAAAATAAATTGCTGAATAATTTAAACTACTTCCTAGGGCTACTGTACGCCTATTTCTGTACTAATAAGGTCATTGGTTACTTAAACACGTAATAACAAATATATCCCAATCTAAAGATAATATATTTAATACAATATTCCTATACCTCTTAACACAGAAACTAGCATACCCCTAAGGCAACTAACAATCTCGTAAGTACAATAAAAGAAATTCAATTTCAAGGCCGGGAATTGAACCAAGGATCTCCGATTTCCACCCCGTTGCTCTATTTCAACCACCATGGCAACATGTCACAATGAAATCCCTAATTGAATAATTCTGATACTGCCTTTCCAAATCTTAGCTTGCACACAGACGTGCATGGAACAGTTAATTACCCATTAATCACAGCAAAAGCCCGCAATTAATTATATATTAAACATTGTATACCCTAAAGTAGACAAAATTAAGAGAAAGAGAGGATTCTAAGAATTTGCTATTTTGGTCCGGGTATGAGCATAATGGTTGGGACAACAGCGGACAGATGGTGCGGTTGCTTGCGCTAGGTAAACCCTTCTCGGCTGGCTGCACTTGTGGCACCTGTGCGCCATTGGCCAGTTCGTGAGGTTCGCTTCGACGCCCTAAGGGTGAGGAGTTTCAGGTGGTGAACTCCATGGCTCTCTGATAGCTCTTGGAAACTTCGCACGTCTCTGTGACGCTATCTTCACCGTCCTGTGCCAGAGTTGTGGTCTCCTTTCAGCTCATCTCTTTCTCCTAGATGGTGGTAGCCTACAATGGATCCGCGTTGGGTCGCAGAAGGTGAGGAATCCCCCTCTGTTCCAATACATCATGCTCCATCCTTCAAGCTGTCATTTTTAAATGAATGCCAATAAGTCACAAAGACTGGAAGCTATGCTTATAAAATGTGCTCTTATTTCTACTTCATACTCACAGAGATGAATAATTTGCAGAATTTTTTTGTTAACACATGTGGGTAAGACGGGATTTGAAGGGATTTTCAAATCTTCAAACTTGGCTTTAAATATCCACCCTTTGCGTGGTCAACAGAAAAAAATAAAACTAATGGAGAATTACGACTTAAAAATAAATATTTGGAAATGGTTATTGCTGTCAAGTATATTTGGCATAAATTGTGTCTTTTGGCAAGAACTAAGGCTTGTTTATTTATAGGTACTAAGGTTTTGTCTGTCTGTTTTGTCGGAGCAGTCACATAAAATTATAAAAACTTCATTCAAATGAGGATTTCACAAACTCTGCAGATATTCGAGACTACTTAAAATACTCTTTACAATAAACGTATTACTAATTGTATATTTACTCAAGGTTGACTATAATCTTAATTAGAATGAAATGTATATATTGTTTTTCCTGGGAATAGCTGATAAACTTAACAGCACTAGCAGCAAACACAAAACCCTATTTTCACGAGCATCCTACTTCAGTGCAATTTCTCGGCTGGACCTCTTTCTCTGGAAAACCTCGCTGTACCAACCACACGTACAATGTGTCTGCATGCAAAGCTACGTGCATTTGCCGGGGTCGGCTCCCCTTTAACATACACAGTGATTTGGGCGTCCCCGATGTTACAAGCACAGAGAAACAAAAGCAGAGATAAAGATCATGGCGGCAAGCTTTTAGTACCACTTACGCCCGCCCCTCTTAGATATCCCCACGAGATACTAATGGATAACCTTCACAACGCTAAGGCGAGCCTTCAGAAAATGCGAAAAGAAGAAAATATGATCTGTGAGGTGGATGCATTGGTTTAGTCCGTGAGCCGAAACAGGTGTGTGAATCAAGGATCATAAAATTAAATTCCACAGTACACCCTTAACCCCTCATTAGTCCTTAGGTACGTGTGAGATACATGGCTCAATTTTTCTTCAACATCCTTCCAGCAAATAAATCTATGCCCTTACCATTTCAGTGTATTTTACATCCTACCTTCGGTTTTGCTTCACCAAAGCTTCAACTTGATCACTATATTAATAACATCATGTTCTGCCTGATAGATACACCGCGCCAGCTCAGGCAACACATTGTCGCCACTGTGGAATAAAAAGGGAATTGTTTTATCTCTCTTAGGTTGTACTATAATCGTATTTTGTGGTAAATATAACTGTTTATTTATTATTTAAGAGCTTTAGAAAAATAGTCGATTAATTATGGAACACCGGTTCTTCTGAGATTATTTCACCCAAAATATTCACCAATCAGCATGACTCACTCAGTTTAAACGATGTAATTTTGGGACACCTGTACATACCATTTTAGTGAGGTCTGTACTAAGCATCCTTTGTCTTTCATTTATTACTTCGCGGTTATATAAAATTAAAACAGAATATTCCAGTTATGCGTTTCATTCTATATATCAGGTTCACAAAAAACATAATAGTTTAATCAAAACCGTATTGACAATTTTTCTGAGAATGAAAATATGCTAGTGCCCTAAAATTCTTCGCCACACAACATTAAAGCTTGCTTAGCTTAGTTATGAAATTTGGCACTCACCTAAATTTTCTTTTTCGAGCTTGCTACTGACACACCACGTACACTTGTAATGATATAAAATCCCAAACGTATATTTTTGGGCAAGTCCTAAGGAACAAAACACCCCACCTTCCAAAGGTATCTACGAGGAAGTCAAAAAATCAAAACTCTTCAGGAGATAACACTTGTGAATATAGATAAAATTGTACCTAAAAATACAGGCTGGTCTATATATATTCAGTGCAGATATTTATATTGCCAATTGAGGACAATGTAATGAATCATATGATCTTTAACTGCCTGGCCAGTAAATGGAGTGTAAAACAAAAACGAATATTCTGTACTGAAAGTGGTTGTCACAATCACGGCCATGTAAAAAAATAAAATAAATAAATTTTCTCCGTCGCTCATTCCACTAACTGATCCATCAATCAGCCTTCCATTCATCCATTTTGCCTGCATTTCATATCATCCTTTTCCTCAGTATCATACCTGGTGCTGGGTTGACCACTCGCTTCCAGGTCTTCACTCTGTCCGGTCCATAGGATCATCTGCTCCCCGACAGGCGTTTGACCCTAGGCACAGGGTTGTGAGTTCTCGGAAGTTCAAGTCCCCAATAAGGGGAGGGTAATCAGAAGAAGAAGAAGAAGAAGAAGAAGAAGTGATTGGTTTGTAGGGAAAGTGTTAGAGGAAAAAAAAACTAACTCACGAGGTGGACACATTAAGGTATATTGATTCCAATATCTGTATTCTCCATGTAGAAAAATATCATATTTTTCTTGAGATGTAAGATTTTGTTTCGAAGGAAGCAGAACTCTAATTTTAAAATTGATTTTTCCGAAAGAAAACGAAAACATATAGTAATGATTATGGAACTCAGGATATCTTACGAGAAGAGGTACTTATTTTTACTAACCTTTAGAAGAATATAAGCCACAAGATAAAATTCCAACAGTGATATTTAGCATACTCAGAATTTAATTAGAAAACACCTAACACAATAGAAGAGTAACCTTATCGGGGACCTCCTAATGATAATTATATCCTCTGTAGACTATCCTACATATTCTAACAGTTTTTACTAATCTAATTTAAGTGTAAAATGCTGAGGAAAGCTGCCTATTACGCTAGAGGCAATAAGTTTGGTTAGGGGCATCAATTGGATGATTCAAGAATCTTCCAAATCTCACAAGTGCCCAGCGGTGTTGAAGAATGACGAAGCACATTTGGTTCAGGAAGCTTCTAAAACAATTTTCTAAAAGCTTCTTTGCATACGTTATTATCTCTCGTGTAAACACTGCAATCTAGCCGAGACAAGGAATTAATTTACCAAGTGGCTTGGAGTGATTGATTTTAGTCTGTTGGCAAGCAGGTTCTCTCAGTGACTATGAAAACAATTCCTTGATTAATAGAGTCATCACGGTGTTGAATGTTTGCTTAATTATGCAGGTGAAAACTTGGCTGCTCCATCAAGATTCTTTCCATCAAGCAAACAGCATGAAGATGCCCTCTAGTTAATCTTTCCGCATTGCAAATATGTAGGAAGTGTATATTCATCGTCAGGAGAAACTGTACATGCATTGTCTGTGAAAATAGGTGTTAGAAGAGCCGAGGGCTCAATAAGTAGGTAAAGGTTATAGTTTATACAACGGAGGGAGATATCTCGCACACCCCTATTACCCCCAAGGGGAAGGGATGAGATGAAGGAACCACATATGGCTAAACCTACAGCCAGATAGACCACAGAGTGGTGCGGAAGACACTAACAGCTCTTCCAGACTCGAACACCCGTCCCACTAGAGTTTGTTCACCAACTCAAAATGTTTGTTCAATTTTAAACACCTCATGTTACATACGGGAATCTTCATTCCCCTAAGACCATAAACTGGTGAACAGACAATACTAGAGTTATCTGGAAAGACTGATGAACGATCCCCCTTCGCTCCAGCAATACCCATGACTTCTATCTGGCAGCACCATGCGCCACGAAACCTTGAAGGATACTGAAGAATAAGAAGGAAATGGTATGAAAGACAGAAAATAATGAGTAGAAAATAAGAAACCATGCCAGCATTTGGCTACTGACAAGGCAAAACCACAAAAAAACCAAGGACAGATTGGGCAGTCAACGGAAATCGAACCCAGGACCTCCCACGTGTGATCTTCACATATGCCTGTGAAACCATTTGCTCAGCTAAGCGTAGATATACGTATACGTAATAGTGAAAATATATCGATGGGCATAAGTAAGCTTGATAGAAGTAACCTAAAACCGAGAGTTTAAAAGCAGTTCTACCACTTCCTATTTTATTACTGAGAAAAATTCTAATGATGAAGAGCTTTAGAGAAAAAAAAAAATATTTGTTACTGCTGCTTTTAATCCAGATCCCATTCATGCTGTTATGGCGGAGCGTTGAATTTCATGCACTCACTGCTTCTAACTCACGCACCGGTGCGAAGCGCCTATTTTAGTGCATGAACTATATAAAATATTCTAGCACTTGACACAATTATTGTTTGTTTACACTGTTGTTCACCATGTTGAATAGATTTTAATAATTAATTCTCTTTTCGCATAAGGGAGCGTCCCTAAACGGTCACGTAGTCGGAAGAGTCCACGCACTGACCCCCGCCGCCCCATTCTGCACTCCTCCTTGGCCTTGGCTGCGGCTGGAGGGCTCACGGCTGAGCGATAAGAGTAGCTTAAGTTATTATATTATTTTGTTGAGTTAGAAGAGGTGATAAAAATGTACAAAATGTTGAGATTAGTTCTGTGGGCTTAATTGTAACAGGAACATATTTCTTCGAATTCAAAAGAGTTTACCCATAAAACAAGTACGTAGTTTATTTCATTATTCTTAATTTCTTTTTGCGTAATATGGTCCATATTTTAAAACTGTGATGCATTTTTTGCATACATATTTTACTATTTGGTTATGCATTGAAAGCCGAGTGACGACTATGAGAGAATTAGAATTCCCAGCAAGGAAACATTCAGTGTTCGAAAAGTCTATGGAGAAAGCACGTCATCTTTTGATCTCTCCCACAAGCGCCACGTCATCTTTAGGTATCGAATATCGCCTGTGTTTACAAGATAACACTTTAACAAGGCGCCATCTTGCAGCAACATGATGCGCACTTTAACTGTTATACAAACGTTGTTAATTGTATTCAGAGAGGTTTGTGCGATCACGTCACGCTGAAGACATCTTTCCAATCAGGAGTACAAGCTTGACATGTAACGTATCCCTCCGCCAGTGTTTGCTTTTCCAGATTGCATTGTGCCCCGCTCAGGGGGGCCTACCCAACCAGTGTCATATCTTAATTGATCAGCGTTTCACAAAATCAGGCTTGTAATGATACTGCGGCAAGCAAGCCAGCCACTGTGAAGCCGAGGACGACCTTCTCGTGCCCTCTTGACCTCCGCACAACTTTCGTAACTTCTGATGATGAGCACGAAAAATATGCACTTTGCACGAAGCAAAGATTTGCTCAGGGACATTCAAATGGCAAAGGTGCCAGACACTAAATCCATTGTTTTAAAATTTATATACCATCATTCGCAATTGCACTTCTGAGAGGTCATGCCAGTAGAAAGTCGTGGTATGAAAGTTTGGACATATTTTAAGTTCCTTAATATCAGTTACTGTTTCAATATTAAGTTTACTATTTGGCTAAAACATCGCAGAATAGGATATATTATCTAAATGCACTAAACTGTGGCCATAACGTTTCTAGTATTTTTACCCCCTCTGCCATATAAATAGAAGATAAGAAAAGGTATATCATCATTCCACCAAAAACTCGATAATCCCGATTTCACCAGAAATACACGTTTTGAAGTTCCATGCCTTATTATCAAGCGACACGAAGATTTTTGAAGAAAATCCCTCCGCCTCAAACTACGCTTTACGTGGAAAGTGATTCAGAAAATTTCATGTTCTTAAATATGGCACCAACAATTTGCATTACACTACATTTTCATGACAAATGAAATCTGTATCTTAAATTTTCTTGGAAAACCCTATGTAGTTCTCTACATTCTAAATGAACTAAACCCCAGAACAGCCCTTAATGGGCCAAGGCCTACCACCCAGCCGCGGCGTCACCCACCCCTTTGCACTATAGGCGTTATGTGTGGATTGCAGTACTAGAGGGTGGGACGCGGTCAGCGCCCCGGGCCCTCCGGCCGGTTATGTGGTCTTCGCGACCTGGGACCACTACTTGTTAACCAAATAGCTCCTCAATTGGACCCTTAGGGACTCAACGAGGCTGGGTGCATTCCGGACCAGACCTCCCAGTGAGGTAAAAATCCCCACACCGGTGCCGGTGATTGAATCCGGGACCTCGGCGCCAGAGACAGGAGCGTTACACCGAGCTAGTCTCAGTTAAACTGCAAGACCTACGTAAAATCTTATTAGGCAAAAAATGTTTACGTTGTTAATGTACACAATTTAGATAACACTTTTTTTATTCACATTTACACACGCACACGCACGCACGCACGCACGCACACACACACACACACACACACACACACACACACACACACACACACACACACTAATCTTTTCTAAAAATATCTTTGTTTCGATTTAGAGGATAAAAAATAACAGCCCTTCACGGTCCAAGGCTTACCCCTGGACCGCTGCATCCCCCTCCTCTGCCCATTACAGCCGTCATGAGTGGGGTGCAGAACTGGGGAATGGGACGTGGTTAGTGCCCCAAAACCTCCCGGGTTATGCGGCATTCGAGGCCTTAACTAATTCTTTATTAGGCAGCTCCTCAATTGGAGCCTCAGGGACCTAATGAGACTGAGTGCACCCCGTATCATACTCCCCAGTGGGAGAATATCCCAACCTGCGTCCACCGCACCAAATGCAGGCGCCACCACTGTGCTACGGAGGTGGTCATCCAGGGAATCACAAGAGTTTATTTTCGGTAAAATCTCTTTGTCCAATTTTGTGAGTGGAGTAAAATGCTTCCTTTTCTTACTGTAAGTACGTAGTAGAGAACGTATTGCTCACACAAAGTTTAATGGTGGGTGCTCATCACAACATCCAATCAATGTTAGCCACGCCTGGCAGTATTGTATAATAACTGAATAATCATGCTGTAAATCCGATGGTATAAATACGATTTTCGGTTACAAAACTTACTTACACAATAGGAACGAGAATAGTAGTGGTCAGATATCTGCCGGCATTAAACGTCGTGTCTGCCATAAAAACAAAATGTTCAAAGGTTAGCATGGGTGGAAAATAGTGCCAGTTAGATAAAAGTGAAAACTTTAAAACACTCTTGCCATCTATGGGGAAGTTTTTGAGGCATCAAAGCTACTTTTGAGCATAGCAGCAATGTAAAGCAGGCTGAAAAGAGAACACGCCTTGTACTTACGTCCGCAAGTGCTTTGTTTGAGGCGGTAATCAAGGTGCTCGACTCCATTCTACAGTCGTTACAGAAGGCATAATTTATAACGAAACACGTCGTTAAAATCTGGCTATTTACATGCACTGTACGGTCGTATCATAAATCTCATGCCCGACGTGTAGCAGAGGCCACGTATGACCCGTAGATTCCTACTTAAGGCCATTACCTAATGGTGCCAATAATGACGTACCCTTTTGCAATACTCCACAGCTATAATATAGTTCTGTCGTAATAAAGTGTAGCGATCAGACAAATGTAACTCATAAACAACACAGTGATGCTAGTAATTCTGTCCGAGTTATGAACCCAGGTCATTGCAATGATATTCTACCAGTGATAAATGTAACAATAATATGTTATTGTCGGGTCTTAAGCATATATTTATACGCATATTACTGTGTAACTTGCATTTTCTTTTATTGAGGTCTATATAGGTTAACCTGAAAGAAAACGAGGATATTTTACGGCTTAGTAGAAAACATAGGGGTTTATGGAGCGGAATCTGGCTTCTTACTAGTAAAAGCAGTGATAATAAAGGAGCGCAACACTGGATTACATTAGAATACGATTAAGACTTAGCCATTAAGACAAAGCAAAATAGCGCAATCAAAAACTGTAATGGGCCATTAACAAACAGTCTGAGGAAATTATTATATAATGAACTATCAGATCTGTTTTGTCTGGCATGTCACTTTGGAACAAAACAGGCCAGGAAAAAGTATAGAAAAAGAATTATGTTCAGCCCTCAACAGTTATGCTATAAATATCAACTACCCTTTAAATTTTTCGAAAATGAGTAACAATTTTGAAGTTTGAGATATTTTAGTGACAAATGAAATGTATATCTTGATGTCCAATACTGGGAAGAATAATTACATCCCCCGAATTTCCCTTCCCCCCATTTCCTTTCACCTTCATTCAAATCTGGTCTTTGAGGCTCGCAAGTGTTGGCGATGAGCGAGTTTAGCACTGCTGCGTGAGGACTTTGCGAACTGTAACTTCTGCTTCGACGGATGGATTGCTCCCAAATTTTGATTAGAAGAGAGTCAACTTTGCGTGCTAAGAAGAACTTGTGACACTGTGATCTTTAAAAGTGTCTTCCAAAGTGGAAATTGGGACGTCAGGAATCTCTGCAAAGCTAATGTCAACTCGGTCTATAACTGACCACACTTTCTTCTTGTCTCATTGCAAGGTAAACTAACCACCTTATTTATTTAGGTTAAACCCTCCTTATACCAGAATTACATATGGACATTTGCCGTGACAATCTGGTTGAGATCCTACGTCATATCGGGCGTGTGCGCCATACTACGTCACATCTGGTAGTAGCACCCTTTATCCACCAACACTGCACTCTCCACCCAGGTTGGCTATTTCAGGGTATCATCGAGGGTTTAGGAGTGTATGACAGGGAATTTGGTCTCCGTAAATCTTCATCGGTAGAGTTCTCCGGTTCCCGGGACACGCATGGCATGTGTAAGCTTGTAGGGGGAAAGGGGAGGAGCTGTACGAACCACCATTGGCTGTAGCTGTTAGGAAGTCTGCCTTTTGCCATCGTCTCTCCTTGGGTCCAACTACCCTAGCTTCGTTTCACTTAAATCCCCTCTCTGTCATAAAGTTATAGTCAAGGACGGTGTGAAGTAAATGAAATTACTTCAGACAAGTTTATCTAGGGTGTAATACATCAAATAGCAAAAACGAAGGCTTAACTTATGTATATATAAAAGTAAATAAACTAAAACAAATAACGGACAAATCTGGAAAACACTGAAAATCAAGACATTAAAAGAAAAACAAATGAAATTGTATAAAGTAATGACGTAAAGTAATGCCAATGGCAACGTATGGAAGTGAAAACTAGGCTATCAGTAAAAATTTATTAATTTAGATTATATGTAGGTAAATGAAAATATTTGCATCAAGAATGAAAGACACACAAATACCAACAATTTTATTAAATTACAAACCTAGAGGATATTGCCAAGTAGGAAGACCAAGAAAAATATGAAGTGATATGTTCAAATAAGGATGGAGTAAGTTGTCAGTCCTACGCCTTATGGAAGAAGAAGAAGAAGAAGAAGAAGAAGAAGAAGAAGAAGAAGAAGAAGAAGCAGAAGCAGCAGCAGCTAATTATGAACTCGGGCAAGCCAGAACGTTATAAATATAGAAGCATGTACAAACTTGGTTCTCTTTCAACCAACAACAAAATTATAGTATTCCATTACTACTTATAAAAACTATTTTTCCTTCTTTAATATCGGTCTTAGGAATGGAACCACATTATTTACAGGAAAAATAAATGTCGCAGATAATATCAGGTTTGTGCAGCATTTAGTTGATAATTTAGCAGATGCAATTATAAGCCAGCTGCTTACATGCCATGATAGGATATATTTTAAAAACACGAGTTTGTATATTAAGTTAAGGCTTTAAATCCGCGAAGTCCCGCTGAGGTTACTCGTTATCGTCATTAATAAACGCATACGAGGATTAGTTTATTAGCAACAAGTTGTCATAATGAATGCGAAACCACATAGCTGTGTGGATTTATACCAGTAATGCACATTTTAATTTAAGTGCTTCAAGAAGATGTAAGTTTAATAAGACTTTCTGCATAACTATAAAACTTGACATTACACTTTGTTTTACTGTTCGTAGCACAATACACGTATCTACAGTAATATAGATCCTTAAGTAACCCCGGGACTGAAATTTGAATTTTCCATATTTTTATAGTTATACAATCAATACTTTTCACACGTGTTATGAACTATCACACAAAGTTCTAGCACGATATGTTGTAAGTTTATAGTTTATGGGAATTAATTATTTAATTTATTCACAATCCGAAAATATCGTAATTTTCAAAAAATCGCATGCACATCAAAAACTAAAATATCACACTTTCGTTATTTCATAAACTCCAATTGCCCAGCACATTTCAGCAATTTCTGACGGGAAGAAAAAAAAAATAAAGTAATTAATTTCTTTATTTTGATGGACACTGAACGCATTTTAAAACACTTTTTGTATATTTAGTTTTTAAAGGTAAAAAAATTTAGATTTTTACACTAATTCTTCATAAATGGAGCACATATTAGAAAAATTCTATCGTGCGCTTAAAAATAAAGCCGAGAAAGACCAATTTTTCTACAATATCATGAATCAGATTACCTGATTTGGCACAGCTTCCCTCTTTTAGCCCGTCTCCTCGGATTCATACCTTTTCTCTTGCGGCAAAATGCCGCTTAACCATTCCTTTCCACTAAATTTGGTTATTTTAGAGCTCTTTTTGACCCATGTTTTGTTTAAATATTACCGAAAATATAATTAGAAAACTGCCGTTTAAATGTAGCGCAAAGGGCATTTAAAGCTTGCACCAGAGCTCTAAAAATAGCGGAATCTATAAACTTTACTGCCAATCCATGCATTAACCTAAACGTGTCAACTTTTTTTGATAATTTTTCAGTACCAGCGTCCGTTAATAAAGAACGAGCATTCCTCTGATCATAATGATACTGATATTATTGGCTCCTATGATCAATATTTCTAGTATAAGGAAAAAGAGCTCAAATACCCCACATTGCCCATGGTTTGACGGGGTGATTGGAAATTGCACTGAAGATCTCTAATTCACTATGAAAACTGCACTGAACCATTAAAGTTACACATGGTAAATAGCACTGCTTGTTTTTGTACTTACCGTGTAAGCTGCACTAGAACATTCTAGCTCGGGATACAGATTACACTGACGAAGCTTGTTGGATGTTTTTGCACCGCGACTGACTGTTCTTTACTTCACTTCAAAAAAACAATAGCAGGTGCTCTTGACGAATGCGAAGCGTTCAATTTGACCTGTTTTGTATTTACTGATTTGCTTCTCAATGTAGTGCTGTTTATTTATTGTGAAATAATTTTTTCCCGTTTGTGATTTTTCGGAGCTGTTTATTTTTATATACCTGCACCTCGGTCTGATAAGATGTTAGCTCTTCCACAAATACATATAAAGATGGATGACAGAAACTAAAGCTTGCATTGAAATGTGAATGTAAATATTCGCAAGCATTCGTAGTTCGTCCAGTGTCTGCTGATTTGGCTGCCCACATAAGGGGAGGAAAATTGACACTTTCGTCAATATAATTTTCTAACAAGTAAGAACAAAATTTTACAACGTTTTCACTTTCGGGTTGCAGTGGCATCAAATCGTGTACAAACGAATCATCTACTTCACATAGTTCCAAGTATACTAACCCAAACACACAGTGTAAACAGTGTCCAACGATTGAGTCCTTATCTTTGTATTCACCTGCCAGCCCTAAAACCTGCATTAGTTCAGTGAAATCTGCACAGAAAGATTTCAGTATTCGGCCACACGGTTCGCACTGCATCATGTATAGCTAATGCTAGATCCGAAATTATAATTCTGGGCTCAAATGTCTTATTTAATCGTTCATTACACTCGTGACAGATAATGCGAAATATAGTTTGATATGAATATCTGGCTTTATTTGGAAGCAAACAGAATACCAAAGTCACGTAGTGACCATTCTTAAAACCGTGAAGTGTAAACATTTGACAAAAGAACTTGAGGCAATAGTCAAATGTTCCGTCAACATATACCAAAGGACACGTTACTGAAAAGTTAAAATTAGTGCGACAGCTGAATATTACAATCCCACTGTCTTTGTCGTTATGCATTACAAATTGTACATCTAAGTTTGTCTTAATATCGAGAGCTAGAATCTTGTCACGAGTTTCATTTCTGTCAGCGGAAATTTAGGATATTTCTTTCTCCGCGCATTATATACATTTTATTACAGTTAAATCAATGTCTATACATTTATATTCAGGAAATTCTTTTAGAACAGATCGAACCACTTTGCTTGGGCGTGCAGATGTATCTTCCATAGCCTTTCGTCTTGCACTACTACTAAGTACTTGGCGCTGAAACTTATTATTATGGTTGTGAACCAAATTGCTTCTAACAACTTACTGTTATTCCCTATAGTATAAACTTTAGCGTTGCATTTTCGAAACGTACACCTCCATTTCACTTCACCACCGCAATAAAATTTAAACTCATGTATAATTATTAACTCTTTGCCTCGCTCACTTGCAAAACATACAACTGATGTCATTACTGATAGAGATTACAGTTCACTCACTAGCACTAGACTCAATGACATTACTGGTAAAGTGCAGCAAGTACACGTGGTGGTGGAAATAAGAACTACCCCGCACTAGCAGCGCGCATTCACCGCGACATCTGGTAATGAGCATTGAAAACAGTCTAACTGCCCGAAAATAGTAATGATAATCAGTGATATTTACACATAATAAATTCAGTGCTGCAGTGCAGTTAACATTTTGTTAACTCTGCCATTTTCAGTGCAATTTACCCCGGTGCAATTTTACATATTTCAGTGCAAATTACTACCACCCGTTTGACGATTTATCCCAAAAACTTCCGGACTTAGTTTGCACTTGTTAATAGTGTTTCTTTGGAGACATTACAAATGCCACAGAAACAAAAGCTAGTATAGAAAACCCGTGTGAATGATATACGTTGTATTTCTATTTCGATAATATAGAAAAATGTATGAACTTTTGGTACGAGAAGACTGAAGGGAATTACATAAATAAGTGAGTGTAGAAAGCTGTGTGATTGGATCAGTTGAATTTTTATTTTAAACATTTACAAAATTATATGAATTGTATGTAGAAGTAGGAGTAGGGTAAGAAATGTGCGAGTCTATGTGTCTGTCAGTCTCTGGAAAGCATAACTCAAAAGCGAAAAGTCGGTTAGTTACCAAAGTTGGTATTTAAGTTTAATATGTTTTAAGGATGCGAAACTAAGATTTTGAAGAAAATGCCTCCACCTTAAACTACCCTTTACAAAGAATTTTTTTCGAAAATGGCTCAACGATTTTGATTAAAATACCGTATGCTTGAAATATTTTATAGTAAATGAAATGTATATTTTGAATTTTCTGACTCTAGTCACTATATCTAAACAATTTATTTTGTAGAATGAACCATTTCGGAGATATTCATGGTTATTTGGGTGGGTTTTGGAAAAGTGCTTCTGGCAAATGGAACATCCTTAGTCATTTTTTATTTCTTAGCCGTGCAAAGAGAAACGAAGCTCTAACCTTTAAGAATTTGACTATCGTCCAAAGCCTACTGAATTCCTATATACAACTATATAGCTATGCAGTATACCACGCTCTTTCCTTATATTTCTCTTTCTCTAGTTCTCTCTCTAACACACATCCAAATACAGACACGTTTTTTCTGAAGTTTGGCTGAACTATGAGCCAAGAGAGAAACGAAAAATGGAAGATCAGGAAAACGAGCAGACCATCAGTGTTGGAACAGAACCTGGAAAAAATTATTTTGTTGTTTAATGACGCTGTAAATTGCCAGTGTCACAGCAGCAGCGGCGGTGTACCGGAATTTCGTCCCGTCGGAGTTCTTTTACAGGCCAGTAAATCTACTGACATGGAGCTGTCGTTTTAAGCACATTTAAAAACCATTGGTCTGGGTCAGATTTGAACCCGCGACCTTGGTATCAGTAGGCCAGCGTCTAACCATCTGCGCCATCCAGACCGACACAGAACCTGGAGGCCCAATGCTTATCTGTGATGATGATAATGATTTTCATTGTGAAGATAAGGACGATGCAAGTAAGAAACGAAACAAGCCTCGAAAATGAAGCAAACTCAGATACAAAAGACGTACATATTTCAAAAGAATAACTTGGAATGGAGCTCAAAATTTTATCACGTAAGACACTCATTTTTTAATTCATCCATGCGTCCATACCATACCAGGTTGATTTGCTTATGCTAATAATTTGAAGTTGTCTTCCCGAATAAGGTAGGTGATGCACTTCATCCAAATCCTTCTGATTTTGTAGATCATACCTTTTACTCCAGTTTTTGAGAAGTAGTAATACACTACTTGGAATGGCAAAGCAATATTGCGCAACAAGGAAAAACAAATGCAAGCGACACGTAACATTCTTGCAGCTAAAGAAACAAAAGAGGTTGTTGCTCCAACAAACAATGGAGTAAAGTGTAATGTTAGATGTCGTAGTCAGGGAATTGTTCGCCCATTTAAATAAGCCTAGGGGTCTGTCAGGCCCCTAACGACCAATGGAGAGCTAAGAACAAAATCAGTGTATAGTTCTTCACAACAAAATCGAGGGACAGAAGCTATGGACGACCTGAAATGCGACAGATAGAACATCACATTTCGTAAATTGTACCTGGAAATTTATCCTTTGGGTTTATAACTTTGATGACGATGATTGACGAAACATCGAACTAGAAATATGAGGTTGAATAGAAGCATCTTTGGAGGACAGAAACGAAAAGGAAGAACGGTTCTCAACAGAACTAACAACAGTTGAACTTCAGCTGTGGAGAAGGGATGCGCTATCGCATTGTTCAGAAAATTAATTCCTCTTACAGATCTCCTCTCACTTTCTAATCATATTTAAGCCCATTTCGTGGGAACTGTGTCGGTCGAGGAGAGGAAATGTCAAACAGGGAATATGGAACTTGGCCTGCTAACAAGTGCGAAGTGCTTAGCTCGGCAGGGCAGTATATAATTAAGGATAGCTCTGCAGGAGAGCGTATAATGGTCTCAATAATTCCATGGCATGAGATCGACTGCCCTGTTGCGTCATCTACAGCAAATGTATGAGAAAGTGACGATACCACTCTTTCTTCTCATCACTGACAGATTTTCAAAGCGACCTCTATTGCATTAACGAAAGGATGACTAGAACTTGTGGACAGAGATTGCAGCCTACTTTCGTTTTTCTTTCAGTATGCATTTTCATAAGTTTTATCGCCTCGAGCGCCTCTGCTTTACTTCGCTATCCGTTCTCTACGATGACTTGGTTTTACGTTTTTTGTTTCATGTACATCTTCCATGGACAACCAAAGCTTGTTTTACTTAGACACACAACAAAGATTACTTTAGAAATGGCTTATGCTACGAAGAAACTTGATATTTTAATAAGTTTTGCATTCTCGCAGTGGTAAGTTGCAGTATATCTGTTATAATTCACAACTTGTATAATTACATAGCAATGAAGAGTACTACAAGGACTAATTACATGAAATTTAAGATATATTTAGATTTTATTTTCCTTGCCAACATATTGTAATAAAATGGCAATTTGACAAATCCCACTTTTGACACCAGTGTAACAAAAATGACAGAAGTCTAGTCCAGTTATTTCTTCTTACCTTATTTTCTTCTAAAACCTTTGCATAAATATACCGTTCTCTTCTACTGGCATTAATATGGTGAAGTCTTGCGAGATATAACTCACAACTGTTCTCTTCTTGTAACCTTGACTCACGCCTTTCCGTCTCTGTTCACCTTCTCTGTCTCACAAACAGCTGACTGACGATACAATCACTCAACTCATTAACTGCTTCGCTGTCTTCCTTTTGACGCGACCGAACACACACAGCTGAACACACACACACACACACACACACACACACACACACACACACACACACACACACACACACACACTAAAAACGATTGGCTATCTGACGACTGATGTCTGTAAATAACTCCTCTCTGGTAGTCTCGCCTCTTTATATAGCAAGGACGACGTAATATAAACCTTTCTCGAACTTCCGTAAACACGCCGGCTGCCGGACACTTCTCGAATGATGTCGAAAATCCCTTTGACGTGCCGTGCTCATTGTCCACTGTTTGCAAACAGTCGCTCGAGGCAGCATGACGGTATCCAAGTGGGGTGGGGCAGCCCGACCCTGACCGTCCTTTGTTTAGCGGCGTGAGCGGCGTCACAATGTCATATATTCGTTAGAGTAACTTTCTGATGACACTAAAAAGAAAGCAATGAATTTTGTAAAACTATTATGGACATATACTGTTTTGAGTGCAGATTTTCAGGAAATTAATTTATATGTCCATGGAAATGCTCATATGACATGTATACTGAAGCGTTTTATAATCGTGACTTCCAAACACCTTGAACACCTCAAGAAAATTATGTTACTCAGTCGTTCAGACTAGATACGTAATCCTTAGGGTAAATAGCAGCTTCCGCTGTTCTTATCAACTGTTTACGCGTTCGGTCTTATAAGATTGAGAAAAAATTTGCATTTTGAAGAAAAATTGGTCCATTACTGTGCCACAGACAGCTACAATGCTACCTTGAGGCGATTGGCAGTTGGTTCGAGAATACAGTGATAAGTGTAAAAAGTGGCTATGGTATCGAACGCGTGATCCTCAGCTACACCAAGGCGAATATTAAGTAGCACATCATCATTCCGATAGCGATCTATTCATTTCCATAAAACAAAAATTTCGAAAAATATTTGAGGTAACCAGGAATATAAAGTGTGAGATTCCATTTGTGACCTTCTGCACTTTGCGGTCATAGAATTAAGTTAGAATATTCAAGAATCTACACATGTTCAGAAGCAAATAACCCCGAGGTTATCACGTAATGGAGACCCGCTATTAAAGGAAATTTCAAAAAACAGCACCTTACAGCTTGAATATTTCTATCGTACACTTTTGAAGCTTATCATTTTATAAGTGTCGAATGCGCACAGGAATCTCTTTCAACATTTAGAACATACAAACCTGACATTCTGTTAATAAGTCTCTATGTTATTTTTGTTTAAAATGATTCTTAGTAAATGCTTATTTAATTCTCTATGAACTACTCCACAGTATAGTTTGTTTTCTAAGTAAGGTAGTTAAGTGATTTTTGGTTTATGTAAACTGACTTTACGTTGTTTCCAGGGTCGTGAAGCCAGTTGCCGATGGCACATGGGTGAGGATAGGTGCGCACCAGCCTGGCCTGCTACCTGCTGGGCTGGGTCAGTCCTCTAATGGACAATAACCGCCCGAGACAATGGCTGCTGGGTGCGGTATTGCGACTCGGAGCTACGTCTTCGAGAAAGAGCTGCCTTGGCCTGGGCACTACTTAAGAGGGCTCGTTTGTGCCCAGAAGACAGTGAGTCAAACAGCTTACGAAACGTTCAGTGGACAGAGACTGTGATTCGTGCCCAAGAGGAGTTTAGTGTGCGTTGTGATGCTTCAGTTAAATTATGGAATTATGGAAAACGTTTGGAATAGCAGGAATAAGCAAGCATCTTACGTAGCCCTATAATAACATAAATGTGTAATAGCAACACCTGCAACTAAAAGAAGGAACAGAATTATCACAACCATTAGTAAAAGTAAAGGTCTTCTTCAAGGATGTTGCTTATCACCAATGCTGTTTAAATATTTCATACAAGTGAATTTAAGAGACTGGACCAAGAAGTGGAAAAATGGGATTTCAAATAAGAGATAATATATTTATATCTAATCTACTGTTTGCAGATGACCAAGTGACAGTTGCCCAACATAATGAAGATGCAGATTACATGTGTAGCAAACTCCAATAAGAATGCAGGAAGTAAGGATTAAAAATACATTTGAGTAAAACAGAGTAATGAAATTGAAATTGAGGGTCATAACATACAGAAGCTTGAAAATTGTAAATATTTAGGATCAATGTTACAAGCAGATGGATCTTCAAATTTAGAAATAGATAGGCGAAAAGCTGTGCCAAGGAAAAGGAGGTAGGTATAGGAATGCTATGGGTGCAAACTTCGACAGTAAACAGAATACAGGGAGGAAAATTGAGAACTGTTGCACTAGACTTCTTTCAAAGATCGGCTAGGAAGTCGACAAAAGAGAGAATAAAAGTAAAGAAATACATCTAATGAATGTACAAAAGGTTGTAATCGAAATGATAAATGGAAAAAGACTACAATGGTTTGGGCATATAATCCGCATAGAAGATGGAAGGTCGCCGAAGGAAATGATGAGGTGGACACCAGAAGCAAAAATAATAAAGACTTTACTATTATCATTGTCGCCCTCGCCATCATTGTCGCCCTCGCCATCATTGTCGCCCTCGCCCTCGCCCTCGCCCTCGCCCTCGCCCTCGCCCTCGCCCTCGTCCTCGCCCTCGTCCTCGCCCTCACCCTCGCCGTCACCACCACCATTTTTATAGGCATTGTTATTTTGTTTGGTGTAGGAACCTAAAGCATTGTGGAAATTATTTCTTAACCTTATCTAGTTGATTATCCTCCCCTTATATAAGAGTTATAAGTCAGTGCCTAGGGTCAGTCGCCTGTCGGGGAGCACAGGAACCTGTTCACCAGACAGAGTGAAGACCTGGAAGCGGGATTCAGGCAAGCATCAGATATGAATATAGTGAGGAAGAGGATGATATGAAATGCAGGCAAAATCGATGATTGGAAAGGTGATAATGGAGCAATTGTTGGAATATGTGGGGGGGGGGGGGACCGGAGAATATGAGTGTTGGCAGACTTTTTTCCAGGGGGGCCTATTGTTCGAAGTTTGCAATGAGATAATATTAAATAATTATTTTACTGTCAAAATTTATATTTGTTGTAGAAAACCGTATTAATTTGTGCTAAATAAAAATTGTTCTTTATATTAAAATTAAAAAATAGTTTAATAGTCAGTAATTGACTGTACATTAAGTTCACCAACTTCCAGGGGGGGGGGGGCCGCGGCCCCCCTTGCCGTCCCTTCGCGACGCCCATGCCGGAGAACCCGGAGAAAACCCGCTCTGATGCCGCTTCGTCCATCACGAATACCACATACGAGTGCCTGGGATCGAACCCGGGCCACATAAGTAGGCTAACGTTCTGATGGCTTGGCTAAGGCGCCGGCTATAGAGCTTCCTAATATTAAAAAAACAAATAAAGGAATAGTATTGAATAAACTCGTGTTGTTCTAAATGAACCCATTTAGAATCAAGAGGCGAAAAAGTCATTCAAAATTAGTAGCTAGCAAATCTTGGTGTGAATATCATTCTTCCTGAATTATTTTTCAGGCCAGTCACACAGACTGATGCCGGGTGAGTAAGTATCTGAGTGTTGAAGCACTTGAGAGATAACACCACTGCGAATTGAGCACATTTTGTGCACGCCAGAGTACCTCTGTAGATCACATACAGTCCTTAGGCTGACGTCCGAGGTGAAGCCTTAGACAAAAGAAGACACTGCTGCAATAAGAGAAACCCCAACAAGGGTAGTAATGTCGCTCCAGGCAGACGTGATGAGTTGTTCTACAGAATTCCGTGTGACTTTCCTCTGTGGGAACGTATGGCAATAACCATATAATCTCGGGCGTCGTGTCCAAGTGCCAATGGAAAACTCTTGTTGCAGGTGATATATCATTACACGGCTATGATAACGGTGATCCTCCTCGGCAGATGTATTTATTGTAGCCCGACTGTCAGGCGAGAATTACCACGCAAGATAATGATCATAATCCTCTTGGATATTGCCGCCATTTTTGTGTGGCCTTCTTGGGATGCTGAAAATCAATTTGAACGCCCATCTGCAGAGACACTTCATGAACAATGATACTGCATGAAACAAGAGGTACGGCAAAATACGTAATCTAGGTAACAGTTGACAAACAGCTTAGCCGACCTATAGTTGACTATCCAGCAGAAGTTAAAATTACCATCTTGATTATTCGTAAAACTGTTACAACTCAGCATTACGGAGCGAGGTGGCTCCACGGTAACGCATGAGGCTGTTTTTCTTGAGGTCCGTAGTTCAAATAACGCCAAGACAGTCCTCCTTTAGCGAGTGTGCGCTCTTATAAGATCAGACACTCACATGAACACAACAATCGACACACAATCGTGCCGAATGGTACGAAAAGACACTAGAAACTTAACTGAAGACCACGCCGTATGTAGTGTTTAAGGACCCGTCAACCAATAAGTCATTAGAGCACGTAAGGCGGAGTAATTTCAACAAAGTTTATTATAATTTCACAATGACGACGCCGTATGGCGAATATTGTCTCCAATTATTGCAATTTATTCACTATATATTATATGTCTTACTCAGTATGCGTTTGCTTAATTTAGACCAGAAGTGCACAACCGCAGGCAAGTTGGGGAGGTTGAAATCACCTCCTTCCACCCCCTGGGACAGCATTACACATTTATCCGTGGTTACTGAGTTCCAGCGGCGGCACATTCTTACGTACAGGAAATCAGAGGCGTACACATCCATATTCTACTCCTGATTAATCCAAGACGTTTCTAAGGATACTTTTTTTGGCTCGGTTTAAGTTTCAGAAGCTGAAGTGTACGGTCTCAAAAGATAAGCAAGATGATTGTCACTTATCTTGTGGCGATAGTCAGTTTTAATGTAGTTCATTTTTTAATATGTTTGTTCGCAGATATAAGTGGAGCCAAATATTGCCATTAAACTAGATGTAAACAAACGTAATCTTAGATACTCACAGCAGGGCATAGACTTAAATAATTCCAACCCTTCTTTCTCAAATTTCATATTTTATAGCTCGTGTGAAGCATCACTACATGGAAACTTCAAAAGTGCGAAATAATTGGATCAGGTCTTCAAATTGTGAAGAGAATGTATCGTGCAATTGGTTCAAAAGTCGTTGTATTTTTCCAGAAGAGTAACCTTTATCGTGAAACGGAACCTAAGCAAGGGAAAAATAGTATAAATCTGCAACTACCAGTCTTACAAATCAAGCACTTAATTTTATCGTCTTCATTTCGAAAACAAAAATATTCGTGCTACCATTAAACTGTATATACTACTATATATACTCCACGCCATACGTCTCTGACTAGCGGGTCTGGTTCTGCTTACCTTGGTCAATGGTGTGGGGAAAATAAGATGTGTAGGGAAGCGAGCGTGTGCTCATCTGTTGAGCACTTCTGATATAGACTGTTTCAGAGACGGAGCAAGTATGGTACTCAAAGAAAACGTTAAAAAATCTGCAAAAGATATTCTAACGCCATGACCGTCTCCACTAAACGAAGTTGACGGCCAGCAAAAGGCCTGATGTGGCAAGAGCAACCTCTGATGTCAACTCCGAGCTGAAGCTCAGTTCATCTGAGACAGTTCAGTTCAGTTGACAGTTCAGTCGGTTTAACTCCAGCCGATTGTCTAAGCGATGAATGAAGTTGTTTCATAGCAACTGAAGATAATTGAGGTAACATCGAAATTCTGCCCATAAATCATAATCGCTATCATAAACTCATTTAAATTACATTTCTGTGGAAGCTGCAAGTGTTCCTGATACAATCCAGGTTAGAAATGAATGCACGTGCTTATTTCTAACTACATGTATTGTTTTCATTCCCCGGAAGAAAAGTTTTACACCACATAAGACGTTTATGGACTCCCTTATTGCGGCATTTTCACAGACGAGAGAAATTTCTTGTGTTTCTAGAATGGCTTGGCAAATCACTCAATTAAGGCTTTGCTACCGCGCGAAAGAAGGTATCACTGCGCCCATTATGACTGTAGTTTCGAGTATTGATTGCCAGTAATTACCAGGGAACAATGATCATAGCAATCGGCAGCTGTTGCAGTAGCAATAAAACAAATGATGGCACGATACCTAATAACAGTAATGATATCGTTCCACAAATCACTGCTTACTGAAAACCGCCTTCGATTCTTTTTTCCTCGTATTGGCTACTGCATCATACTTAGACTGCTGATTGTAAAATTAATGATGGTTCGTAAAGAAGGCGGCATTAAAGGTGCGTTTCTTGTGTACGGAACACCGTTAGTACGACAGTTCTGTCTTATGCTTTTTCATTGTCTTTCATTCCTGCAATCGCTGATTCTAACGTTGCAGTGGATGATTTGGCAAAATGAAGTGCTCCCGCGAATGCCAATGTCTTTAAATACCGTAACTTTAACCCTCCGTTAGGCGCGCGTCCTGGTAGAACACCGTTAGTCACGCTATATTTTTGTGCTTATATGCCTGTATTTATTTTTACCTTTGTATTCCATCGAAAAATTCTATGTAGAAACTACACCGGAAATATATGCTGTGAGGCCTCCTGAATCCAGAAAGGCATTCTTAGAAAAAGGTCCGTGTTTGTGTGTCTGTCAGGACACCGTAACTCAAAAACGAAAAGTCGCTTAAAAACCAAAGTTGGTATTTAAGTTTAATGTCGTGTCTAATACGACACGAAGATTTTGAAGAAAATTCCTCCACTCTAAACTACCCTTTGGATGGAAAAGTTTTCGAAACAGCTCCATCATCACCTTTCCAATCATCCATTTCCCCTGCATTTCATATCATCCTCTCCCTCATACTGAGCTGACCACCCGCTTTCAGATCTTCACTCTGTCTGGTCCATAGGTTCCTCTGCTCCCCAACAGCCATCTGACCCTAGGCACAGAGTGGTAAGTTCCAGGGGGTGTAAGTCCTCCATACGGGCAGGGTAATCAGATGATGAAGAAGAAGAATATTCCAAGCTATTTTTCTTGCTCAAAATGTTTCACACGATGGAGTTTTCATCTAATTCTGCTGAAATGTTTTATGATGTAGTTATGCTTTAGTTCTGAAAAGCAGGAATTACATTTTTCACATTTATGTTTTAAGCTAGTGCTATCAAAATTGTCATAGTCATCTTTCAGAAAATCAAAGGGATCGAAATTTCTCCACAAAGTGGGAGGAGTTTTAATGAAAATACTCGTGAAATACATGAGCATGCTAAAATTCAACCAAGTTTGTCATCTATCTAACTCTTCGTTTATGCTGTTCACACACATTTGCTCGCGTGAACCTTTTTCTTAAAAGTATTTTTTGAAATCATGGAAGCATAAAATGCAATTTTCTGCGGTATTTTCCAGATAAACATTTGATTGAAGAACCTATAGGCTTGCGGAAAAACAAACAAAAAAGGCGATTGAAGAAATAATTTGCAGTAGCATTCTGGGCTTAAAATAATCATAGACAATAGCATTATGTATGGGGTATTAATAATATTAATTCCACAGCGTTTCTGACGATCTATTGCAGCCAAAGGATGATGTTTCGAACAACTTTCACATTAGAATAGCATTAGTGATTTTTTTTGAACATCTTTATTATTTAATAATCCTCTATGGAGAGAGTATCTTTATCGCTTGGCCGCTGCGTCCTCCAGATACAGTCAAAGCCACGGTAGAGGGTAGAATAGGGATGGCGGTGGTAAACGTGCCGAATGTCCTAACTGTAAGATGACTACCTGACCTTTTGGGGACACTACCTTTCCATCAGTAAAGCTAATCAAATTGACATTACGAGGCTGAGTGCATCCCGAACCAGATTTCCCAACGGGGAAAGATCCTAAGCTAGTATTAGGGATCGAATCTGGGTCGTCTATGCCAAAAGCAGGCGCGCTAAGGGAGTGGTCTATATTTGTTATTTAAAACAAATATTTTAAGTATATTAAAGTTGAAAGAGTGTAAACATTTTTGTAGGATGCTGTATGTAAGGTGAATATCAGGAGAAAAAAATGAAAAAAAAAAAAAAAAAATTACAAACTGAATAAAAAAAACACCATTGAAGCCATAAATTGGAGAAGTTTCTAAATGAGTCAGAATCAGAATCGATAACAATTGGGACAGAAAAACAATACCTTAGAAAACTAAATGAAATTAAATAATTCTCTGAAAGGAAAATCACGTACATTAATACCTTATATGTAGTGGGGTTTAAGTCTATACAGACGTGAAGAAATTCGACATTACTAGGAATAATATATATATAAAACATCAGGTTAATAACATCGTATGTATTCAGATTCGAGCAGTGCCAGAGTCATCAAGTGCCCTTGACCACTTTCTTCGTGTTTAACCCCCACAGGGATCTAAAAGAACACGCTTATCACTCGTTTCATTCATAATAATTTGGAGTGAGCGACAGTTGGGTGGGCGTTAAATGCTCGAGAGGAAATCCTCCAGGACACCTGTTGTTCTGGCAGTACAGTGAGAACATTTCAGGTTTGAATTCTCCATGCGGTGACTTTGAAGAACGTTATTTGCCACTCCCTGCTATTCTATAAGGTTAAGTTGAAGCTCGACTTTGCCTCCACGTTGTGCAATCCCCAAAGAACAAACACCTCAAGTTGATATTTAAACAAGAAACGTCGCCAAGTGCATTGTCAACAGGCCGCGCTTCCGTTCTGGTTTTGTTTCTTCATACCTTGCCATTCACTCTGTCTGACGGGAATCTTAATGGTATTCCGGTTACTACCCTGGTTCGCTAAGAGTTATGAAAATATAGTACAATAGTTCATAGGAAAAACTTCTCTCGTGTCACAGTCATACGCCAAACCGATTATTTTATTAACATTTCTACTTATATTTAATATAATAGTTTACTGGAACAATTAAATATTTAAAAGAGAGAGAAATTGGATTGACAGTTTTCGCTATCATAATTTTTAATATTTCGGTTAGCCTTATAAAACTGTAAAGTGATTAGATTTAATTATATTAGATATATTTATTGGTCACAAATAATTAGAGAGAGACAATCCAGTAGTTGGAAAGCTGAATTCTTATCATAAAGAGACGGCCTGGTAATAAATCTTTAGAAAAATACAATCTTAAACACGACTAAGAAAGGTTAAAATGTATAATGTAAAGCTATTTGAAAAAGAAGTGTAATAATGTAAAAAAAAATTTAACATTATTTTCCCTACTGGTAAGTAGGAGTAGAATTGTATTCCACACAAAAATTCGATGTCGAGGTTTCACCGGAAATATATGTTTTTACGCCCCTTGGATCGAACAAAAGCATTTTTAGGAAAAGGCCCGTGGCCCGTGTGTGTCTGTGTGTCAGTCTGTGGACGGCATAACTCAAAAACGAAAAGTCGGTTAAAAACCAAAGTTGGTATTTAAGTTTAATGTCTTTCAAGGATGCGATACGAAGATTTTGAAGAAAATGGCTCCACCCTAAACTACCCTTCACATTGAAAATTTTTCGAAAATTTTGATTTTCTTGAAAATGGCTCTAAAGATTTTGATTAAAATCGTCATATGTTTGAGATATTTTGATGACAAATGAAATGTATATCTTGAATTTTCTGGCTATAGCCCCTGTAGTCGTATTTACTCTGGACGACTTTTGCATAAATAGTAAACCGTTAGAGATACACCAAATCATACTATACAAAAAATGTAGATCTTGCTAAAATACACAATTTATGTCGGAATAAATTTTCTTGTAGGGTGAACCGTTTCGAAGATATTCCTTCTTATGTGTGTGAGTTTCGGAAAACTTAGAACTTTCGTGAAATGGAACATCGTTGCTCATTTTTTATATGTTAAGTGTGCAAAAACAACAGAATATGAAAGCTTTAAAATGATTTGACTATCGCACGAAGCCTACTGTATTGTAACATTCCCGTTGTGTCTACAAGGAAATAACCAATAAGATAATTTGTACAAATGTTTATTTTAACTAATACGAAGAAGATATAGGAATAAGAGTTTGTAAGAATGGCTAGTACAAGAGTAGAGGAAGTCATGTGAGTGCAGCACAGCAGATTTTTTAGAAATCGGACAGCTAATCGTTTTAACTTATTTATTTAACGCGGTGCACTATACAGATGACTGTGGTGAATGTACGGATAGGCAAGAATGAGCACAGCATTGTCTTTTAACAATAAACACCACCTTTCTGTAGAGTTGAAAACGTTTTGACAAGCGTCTGTTGTCTCCCAAAGGTGAAGACTGCATCACAAGCAAAGTGCTGTGGTCCCAAGGAACTGGTTTCCTTTCCCAAAGATCTGATACCGCTCCTGATTGCCTCCAATTAAGATGCCAGATAAATATCAATTTATACATATTTATGCCCGCGATTATAGAACCATTTATTAGTCTTGATACGGTTATGGAGCAGTTAACAGTGTCGGTGATAGCTTCCTGAATTACTGGCTTGTTTTTGTCACCTTCTTATGTCTTATTCATGAACTACAAAATGAAAAGAAGTTTATGGCTGCAGCTCTGGGCAATATACATGTAAAGCTAGCCTTTGAAATATAGGCTGAATATTACAAATGTAGTCATGCTGAAAATAGCACTGTTTCTTTGTTTTTTCTCTACTGCACCAATTATTGAAAGTTGCGGCAGCTTGCAGATCAGAAGTCTCTAAGACAAATGCTTACAGCCGGGTGTCATTATTTCTATTAGGGCATTGTTCGCCTACCCTATTTATGTACATAATTTGTTTGCCAGTAGGCAAAGTTACTTAAGTCAATGCATCTATGAAAATTAAAAAATCCAGAGCTTTCTT
The DNA here is from genome assembly GCA_030765045.1 of Tenodera sinensis. Classification (NCBI taxonomy): domain Eukaryota; kingdom Metazoa; phylum Arthropoda; class Insecta; order Mantodea; family Mantidae; genus Tenodera; species Tenodera sinensis. The sequence goes on from CM060971.1 coordinate 100,017,706, forward strand.
CTGATTGCTTTGATTTTTTTCCGCACACTCAAAACATAAAAAAATTCCCCAGCACCATATTTGCTTGGTTGTTTCTTAATATGAAAACTCTCCTTTCGCCTTCTCATTGTTCACAAAATTTAGAAATGTATTGCTCTTAGCTAACCTCTACACTGCGCACTTTCGCAAATTTATACACAAAATTCATAATATGTCTGCTTGTTACAGTTTTACTATAGACTAACAAATAACTTTAAATCAATTGACTAACTAGACAATGCATAATATATAACTGGAACACTGAAATAACGTGGCAAGATTACACAATAAATGCAGAACACTGACGGCATTTCTCTATTTGGAAGCAAAACATGTGTCGGATTAGCGGCATTTCAGTTCGATATATCGAATTCATTCCAGCACAGCCAACTCAACCTTTCTGAAGCAAAATTCCCTGCTAAGGACCAAAATCACGAAGATTTTGTGCTAAAGTTCTTCAACCTATCTGAAAATGTTTCGAAAGTTCTGATTGCCTTAAAAATGGCTTTAACGATTTTGATTACAATGCCATATGTTTAACATGTTTATAAGAAAATGTATATGTTGAATTTTCTAGCTATTGTCCATGTAGTCTTGTTTACTCTTAACTCTCCTTGAACATCTTATTTCTGCTATCAGGGTTTGGTTTTCATTTCTTTGCTTCTCTGTACAAACATACATGAACACAGAGACTGCCATTATCTTCCTTCAATTATTTAAAACAAAATGTTGCACACGACACGATCGTGTCATTTGCATTCCCAAAATAGAAGGATTCATAACATCACAGGGGACTTCAGAAGTTTGCGAGTTAAGAGGAAGTTATAATGGAGCCGAAAGCGTTTCAATATATTTACTACGTCATGGATTCCAGGCAGTTTGTAGGTTATGTTCAATGAGGGACAGTTATACCTAATTGTTTTAGTGTTTCATTTGCAAGACCCATCTATCTTCCTTGATCACAGAAACAATTACTGGATTAAGAAAACTTCCCCCAGCCGGTAATCGAACCAGGGACCCTGTATTGAGAACTCACAACGTGGATCACTTGACCACAGAGGCACTACTTGCTTTTTGTCATCATAATGATGTGATTATACTACTTTCTTACCACACATAGGTATTTTATAATTTTATCCAAAATTCAACACATGCCTTGTTCCAAAATTAGCATCTGAAACAGTTCTTCAAGATTTTTCTTAGATATATTGCCATTGGCCTTTTGTAGGACCTTTGAGCACATTCTGTGACGTTGATAGAACGAGCTCTTTGCCTATCTCTCGTTGATTGAGCACCTGTTATCGGAAAAGCTCTTTCAATCCTCTCCAAGCAAATATCTGCCATTTATCCTGGAGCCATTACACGTGTTGCGTTGATTAAGACATATTTTATCAACACTAGACACCTGTCTTCAAGAAAAAAGGGCACGTGTTCCAAGTAAATGAGCCCAGAGAAGCTAATTTGTGCTTTGGTTGGAGGGACCAGTGCCAGTGTAGTGTTAACACGGCGAAAAATGTCAGCAATTATACGAGGAGCGAATGGAATTTACCTCGTAGACGTTCATATTATAGCAGTCAACTTATCTTCGGAATGCAATACATGACTATTTTAATGGCTACAACGTAATCCAACGACTTTATTAAAAGTAAGCCTTGAAAGCTAACATTCTAAAAACCAGCGTGTGAAACTAGCATATAATCGGTTGGTTAAACTCACCTCATAACACTTAAGGCTGTGATTAATTCTGTTGACTTCAGCTTATAAAACGTATGCAAAAATAGTAAGTCTTATATTTAATACAATAGCTTCCTGGAAAAAATTAAATATTTACAAGAGAAAAAAATTGGAGTGACAGTTTTCACTCCTATCATAGTTTTAAAAAGAATATAACAATATTTTAGTTAGACTTATAAAACTGTAAAGAGATTAGACTTAATAGAATTATATATATATATATATATATATATATATATATATATATATATATATATATTTATTTATTTATTGGTTGCAAATAATTAGAGAGAGACTATCGAGTAGTTAGAAGGCCGAATTCTTTTATGATTATCATAAATAGACAGCCTGGTAATAAATCTTTAGAAAAAGACAATTTTAAACACGAATAAGAAAGGTTAAACTGTATAATATAATACTATTTGAAAAACAAATGCAATACGAGAAGGTAGACCAATCACTTTTCAACATGGAATTTGATATTTGCTTCCTAAACAAGGTATGCAGGGCTCATAGTGGGTTCTTTTTGTTTTCCAACCTCTTTAATGGGTCTAATTTCTTTTTAAACAGCACTGTAACGTCCAGAATTTGCGAATGGGTCATTTACCATACATGCATCTTTATAATGCGACCTTCAGGAGGCAATAAATAAGCATAAGAAAAGAAAAAGCAAATGATGTCCGGAGTTATAGGTTAACTCCATGATCTGAGTTTCAGTTAAACTGCAGTTCACGACAAAGGTTCAAAAATGCAAAAGGTAACTGTTTAAAAAGGAATAGCCAACTTAAGAACTCAAAAAAACAGTTCCTTTTTATAGATATAGTGCAATTATTTCTAAACAGAGTAATATATGGGTTTATATAGTAGCTATATATATATATATATTTAATGTTCCATTTACATAACGCGTTCAATTTGAAGTTAATTTCGGTGGATTTTAAACTTTTGGAAGAGCTACTCAACAGCCATGGTATTCACTCCTTAAAGGTGGTTTTCTAGATTAATTTATTACATTAAATTCACACTCCCATTCATGCTTCCAGACTCTAAGGAGGATGGGGAATAATGCTAGGTAAAGAGAACTTCCCATCCTTCCACCCGGGAATTGAACCCAGGACCCTTTTCACAGCAGGTCGGTAATCTACCAACTGAGCTATAGGACCAGCTGGTTCTGATATTATTAACGTCCTTTAATTGCTATTTATTAGATGCTGCGCCCTTTAAATATCTACCAACTAAGCTTAAAGTTGGACTTTCTCAAAATTATACTTTCTTTGCTTCTTTTTCTCTGAAAGTAGTGGGTAGTCGAAGTGAAACTTAGGCAAAACATTTAAACATAATGCATGCCTAAAGTGACCTACAATCATATCTGTATGTTGAATATCATGGACACTAGTTACTATTGTTAGTAAAAAAATTGTGCGTTTTTTTCTTGGAGCTCATTTTTTCGTGAATTATATTCTGTTCTGAAAGTTGTAATTAAGCTATTGGACTTATTCTAAGCCACATCAAAGAACTTATTAGTACAAGTTTCTGCACTAAATTTCAAACTTGTATCATGGATAGCTTTTGCAAAAATCTGACGTGTTGCACTCACATGACTTTCTCTACTGTTGTACTAACCATTCTTACAAACTTTTATTCCTATATCTTCTTCATGTTAGTTGAGATAAACATTTGAAGGACTTATTGCTTACCGCCTTGTAGGTGCAAGGGAATATGGGAATACTTTTAAAGCTTTGAGATTCCGTTCTTTTTGCACGGTTAACATACAAAAAGTGAACCATGATATTGCATTTGAAGAAAGTTTGTTTTCCGAAACTGACACAAATAACAAGGAATATCTCCGAATGGTTAACTCTACAAAAAAGTATTTGGGCATAGGTGAGATCTACACTTTTTGTATACTAAGATTTTGTCTATCTCTTACGGTTTACAAGTTATTCAAAAGTCATCCACAGTAAACAGGACTACACAGATCATAGCCAGAAAATTCAAAATATACATTTCATTGTCCTAAAAATATCTTAAACATACTGTTAGAGCCATTTTCAAGAAAATCGAACTTTTGTAAAACATTTCCATACAAGGGGTTGTTTAGGGTGGAACAATTTTCTCCAGAATTTTCGTGTCGCATCCCTGAAAGACGTTAAGCTTAAATACTAACTTTGGATTTTAAGCAACTTTTCGTTTTTGAGTTATGCTGTCCATCGACTGACAAACACACACACAAACACACATGCGCGCGCACGCGCGGAACTTTTTCTAAAATTGCTCTTCTTTGGTTTCAAGGGGCCTCAAAACATACTTCTTGACATCGAATGTTTAGGTGGAGAAATTAGGGAAAGTAAAAAAAGAAACCTAAACATAAGTATCAGAATAAAAACAGCTGATTCATGAAAGTTACCAATCAGATATACATATGTATTGTGTATGTAGAAAACACGTACATGAAATTTGCTGGGTATATCTGCAATTGTTTAAGAGAAATGTGTGTTTTAGGATACACTTTGCATATTTCAGTCAGCTGTCTCCACGTGCATATTATTGGATTAAATATTCCCACGCCTTATTTGCCGAGTTACAGGTTACCACGTTAGCAAGATCATGTAAGAGATTTACTTTCCAACCTGCCGTGATAGGTTTAGTTGCCAGAGTGACTTCTGGACACTGGTGGTGCGAACTTCACTGCCGTACAAGTTTTCTAAACTTGTACCTATTTTTCTCCGGCAAAGTATTGTGCGAAACTTAGGCGAGGGCGGGCTCGTGACCCCGGGCGACCTCCAGAAGGTTGCGTCAGCGCCGAGTTTTACCAAGAGCCAGATGAAGATCCTCAATGTCCTTCCGCATGGCGTCGCGAGAAAATTGATGGGCCCGGTGGATCCCCCTTACACTGTAGGCGCCCCCAATAAACAAAACAGAAATGCAAATGGCGGCTATTAACTTTGGATTTTCTGAGCGAGTAACAAGAATTGAAAGATAAGCCTTATCTATGGCTATAAATAGTTTCTAAGGACGCTATTTCTCATTCTTATTTTAGTGTTTAAGATCTTTAGCAGGATTAAATATTTCAGGACCGTTCGTGAATCAATGGACAGCTGTACCCATTTATTAAACATATTTTGATGCTGCGTCTAACAACTATGATAAAATATTATCATAACTCCCGTATTATAGTTGTTAAAAATTAATACAGATAGACTAAGCTCATTAGTGGACAGGAACTAGCCTTAAACCATGCAAATTATAGGAGCTATTAATTCTATCATAAATAAGCTTGGAGTGATTTTTCCATTACATCCTTTCGGTTTAAAATGTCAATGATTTATAGCAATGCTTTATTTCCATAACTGCAGATCATTTACTGTTAAAACAAAGTGACTTTTGTAGAAAAAATATTATCCATAATAATAGAGTAGGTTTCATATGACGTTCATTTTGCGACCGGGAAGCGCCCGAAAAATTATCCAAAATATAAAAACCTCGAGTGGCATTTGTTCAAGAGTATTCCGCGAAATAATTATTAATTCATTTATTTAATGCTATTTAGTATTAATAGGTATTTAAAAGTAAACAACTTATACCGTTCATACAATTTTCACAGTTCGCACTAAATAATCCAGTAAGCAGTGAGAACAATAATTGAATCTGATTCCACAAACTACCCTTTACATGGACAATTTTTCGAAAATTTTGATTTTCTTGAAAATTACTAACGATTTTAACTAAAATGTCATATGTTTGAGGTATTTTTATGAAAAATGTATATATATCTTGAATTTTCTGGTTATAGCCCCTACAGTGGTATTTACGATGCCAATTGAGTAGAGTAGCTATTCCGATGGGAAAGGGCAAGTGGTCACCTTATGGTCGGGGGATTCGGCGTGCGACGTCCGCCACCCCCATCCTTTACTCCTCCGTGGCCTTGGCTGCGACTGGAGGACGCAGACCCCGGGCGATAAGGGTAAAGTCTTTCAAAGAAGGACGCCCTAAGGATTGTCTGGTTATCATTTGGTTAAGACAGAAGATAGCATATCACAAAAAATATAAGGAACAGCTAGAAGTTTGTACACTGCTAAAACTTACTTCTGAACTGAAATAATAATTGTTTTAGTGATTTTTCCTCACATGTGCGTTGTATAAAGAGAGTAAATAAGGACTAACAGCGACGTAAGATAGTGAAAATAGTAAGAGAGCGAATGAGATGGAGGTGGGGCATAGTAGTACAAGGAGAAAAGAGATAACACAGAGGAACTGAAATGAGAAGAGAAAAAAGAAAATTCTCCGCATTTAATTCAATAACGCAAATAGAGATGCTGGTTCGACTAATTTTAAATCCAAGTTAAGTGCATTTGAATTTTGAAGACCATAAACTTATATTTTCAATATAATTAATTTAACGAAAATATATGCAAGACGCGTTGAAACAAATAACGAACAGTTGTTTTATGAAAGAAGAAAATGGTAAAGCTTCTAATGACAACTAAATAAGAAATTTGGAAATAATACGTCCCTAGACTTTCCATTCTTGATTTTTACGTATATCTACTAATGAACTGCTTAATGTGATCATTTACTAAAGCATCCAAAAGGGTAGTCATTGCACAGCACGTCCTATAATTTGCTACTCACGTCTGCATAAACTAAGTATGGACCCTTATATCCATAAAACAGCAAGTCAATCTATTCAATATGTTGGACCAATAACCCAACCAAACCGACAGCCCATACGTTTGTTTTACAGCTGATGTCTTGGTCGCTGAAAAAACAAAATCATTCAACTTCCTGATTCCTACACAATTTTATCTGATACCATATTAGTCCGAAAATAAGCCACCACCCTGAATTTCGAGGGGGAAATAAATATTTTGGGCAAAAATAAGCCGCTCACTGATTGAGAGGAGAAACATTACCAGAAATTTACTTACCTTTTTGACCAAACTTTTTATATCCAAATGGAATTGCACACAAAAGAAACAGTGTCTGTCACACTATGATGCATTTTGGTCCAAAACAAATGACAGTTCACGTAGCAAGCGTGAAAAATAAACATGGCGGACGCCAATATTAATTTAGAGATTGCTATATTAAGTAAAAGTTTGGGATATATTTAACCTGTCTCAGTGGGAAGAAAAGGTGTATTACAAGTAACAGACTTTGGTAGATGCGGTCATGGTTAGAAAGAGAATAGGGCACGGGCCGAGCTATATTGGGTCTACTACAAAACGAATTGAGGTTAGAGGAACCAGAAAACAATCGAAATTTTCTAGGAATTGAAGATTTATTTTTTTCAGCAGGGGTATGTAAAACGACAAGGTAGTGGACGTACGCCGAACCGTAACATTTCGGGGGTTAAATTTGGATAAAAAGGGTGACTTATTTTCAGACCGATACAAGTAGTATAATTTGTGGCAACAAATCTACAAGAAGTAATCTTCGTCCATCTTTGCAGTTAACAGGTGCATTTACAAGTTGTAACTAGTAATTATTCAACTTTTAGATTGTACAAAGGCTTTGCAAATCTTGATACGCCCAGGATATTGAATAAAGGAGAATAGAAAATATGGGTTCCTTGAATAAATACAAAAGTTCAAACAAATGACTATTTTACATTGCGTTGCTACTGATTTAAATTCATTGGTACTTACTTCTGATGACTAAATCGGACAAAATGCTTTATCGGGTGGTGTGTATGGTGTGGCTTACCGTTAATTGGTAACACAATAGTCACCCTAAGATTGTTCACCGTGATCTAGAGTGAAATTTACTACACAACTGATTCGATTAACCAGCTGTTTTATTATAGTTGCAAATAAACAAGTAACAAAAGGTATCGGGATGAACACCATTATTTATTTAGAAAATTATGGCTGTTTTGAGCTTAAATTACAACCACACTGTCCGATTTCCTTGTTTAGTTCCACCGTAACACGCTAACATAAGAGGTCCTTATAAGTTTCATACACCACAGCGGTCAAAACAATAACAAGAAAGCAAATTACATTCTTTAAGGTACCTACATTTCCACACCAGCTTTAAAGGTGAAACCAAATGACAGGTGTTGTATCCTCGTTTGCTTCTCAAACATTCAGAATCTTAAGTTCAACGACTTTTCAACACCTTAGCTATCGACACTTTCTTTGCATATGAGGACAGAGGTTCACGTTTTACCATATTAGGAACTAACAGAAATACTCATCTATTACTGTTAGCACTGTGACTCTTAAGAAGGGGGCACAAACTTTTTGTGTATGGATATTCCTCTCAAGGAAAAACGTTGGTACACTTGGGAATTGGTTTTGTTTCATCCTGTTGGCACTAACTTAAAATTCAAAGCAGGTAAATTTACAGCTGTTTGCTTCCTTATTTTCATCTTTTACTGTTAGATATATTATAAACCAAGTTTTATCCCTGTTGAAGTTGAAACATTTAGCTGTGCTAATAAATATCATAAGACGTTAGAACAAAAATTAAAACATATATTAAAAATTAATGGCAGAAGAATTAAGTGTGTGAGCACGTTGCTAATATTTCTTATCGACAGAAAATTGAAGAGCACGTCGTGTAATTTGATAATTTCCCTCCATTCTTATAGTTCGTCAACACAGTACCCAGGTTTCCCCTTTCTCTTTGGAAATGTTAAGTTCTCAAGCTACTTGCTTGCGTTGTATTAAAGATCGTTTGTCAACAATCTTAAGTAATTCAAAACTGCTGAATGATGCTAGTGATTTTATTATGTCATTTACTAAAATAACTATACATGTTCCCTTCCTTGTTTGTCCACGCATGCTCTGTATTATTTCGTAGTTGTCAGTTGTGATTGCGTTTGTCATTTTTTCTCCCGTATCTGTATAAACGTTGTGCATGTTGCTTATGTAGTCTAAAGCCGTAAGAATTTTAACACGATTCCTACTAGTCTATTGTGACAAAAAGGCCGCGTAATGCATTACAAGCCTGTGTGTATCGCTCAACATTCAGAAAGGGCCAATAGGAGCAATATAAATATTGAACAGATATAGTAAAAAGTATTTCCACGACAAGGTGATCGAAACAACAGTTTTAACCAACTTGGCAAAAACCGGATAGCCAAGATATTTTTAATTCTGGCCATAGAAGCTTAAGAGAATATTACTGGATCATATGGTGTGATTACCAAGCGAGGTGGCGCCGCACAATGTGTGCGGGGTTCGATCCCCGGCGATCATGCACTCTGACTTTGCTTTTCTTGTGATTTCCCCTCGTCACTTCACAAATTCTACTCATCCCTTCAATCCATTAGGGACTTCCCCGTGTCCCTGTGGCCCATGTGCCTGCGATTGTGATTCATCCTGCCATACCCTCATTTCATCCCTTCCTTCTGGGGGTGTTGGCCGCAATAAATCACTGTGGAGGTCGCAATGCGAGAGGTTTCGTACCTCATTATAAGCGATTCAGTGCAGACACTTGACTTGATTCGCTGGTGGCAGTTTCCTGACTCTGGGTGCCGCTCCCTCCAACTGTCGATTCCTTTTCCAACAGCTTCTGAGCAGTGCGGAACGTGTGCATATCAGAAGCCGCCAAGGCAACAATTTTGAAGCCGAATTAGCATTTTGAAAGTCACACGTTGATAAGACAGTTTGAAGCAACAATGCTTCACGCCACCTAACAATGTCTCAAAGTCAACTTTTGCGCATCCCCCAATTCACCAGTCAAATAAAACTGTGCCCGTGGTTACACACCTGAAATAAGCTTTACTATGATATAAGTTTGTGTGTCTGTTTCCATGTTTGTAGAATCTATTCAACTGGAGTATATTTTCAAGAAAATAATCTCACTTTTAACGAACTTTCAGAAATTCAAGTTATTGATGCTAATAAAACTTTAGGGTGTTGAATGCCAATAATAATAATAATAATAATAATAATAATAATAATAATAATAATAATAATAATAATAATAATAATAATAATAATAATAATAATAATAATAATAATAATAATAATAATAATAATAATAATAATAATAATAATAATAATAATAATAATAATAATAATAATAATAATAATAATAATAATAATAATAATAATAATAATAATAATAATAATAATAATAATAATAATAATCAACAGCAGGGTTTTATCTTGTCGGCCTGCCAGGATTTTTCTTGCTGATTTCCAGGCCATAATTAGTCTGGAAATGCGATAACTTTCCGTCATTTCTACATGGGCCCTCCAATTACTCCGATATTGGTGAATTTTTTCCGTTAAATTTAAGATCTTTAACTCCTTACATATGTCTTCACTTCTTCTCTCTCTTAAGTATAATGAACTACATGTTTTAAGAATCGCATCTCTGCCACTTCAATACTTCTTTCTTCTTTTTTCATCATTGTCCAACATTCTGGTCCATATAGAAGTATTGGGACCGCCATTACTTCATAAAATTTTTATTTTGTTCCTCGTCTAGTATTTTTCAGGTTTCTGTTTATGGTACCACACATCTGATTAAATCTATTAATGTTATTTCTTCATTTTTGAGATATGCCACAATACAGCTTAAGTACTTAGAACCGTTTATTTGACCTGTTTTCTTCTAATACTAGCCAAGACTTATGTATTTTTAATATGTTTTATACGTAATCCAGTACAACACAAATAGAAAACCTCTAACCTCGATAACGCCGGCACGGTGTACATCTTAGAGATGCAGCCACGTTACAATAGGAACATTTTTCGAGACAATAGCCTTGCTCCTCCATACCTTAAGTATGGATATTCACACTTCCGCAGGCTATTTGAGAAACACAGGTGTTTCACTGTGAATTTTATGGCTCTAACGTCAAGGGAAACAACCTTTTGTTTAAAGATAGTACGTCATTTCTTGCCATCTATATTTTACCTTAATGTCATTTCCTGATTTTGTTGTGTGTGGATTTTTTTTTTTTTTTTTTTTTTTTTTTTTTTTTTTTTTTAATATTGATTCCCAATTGGTAAGGATAACCGATCAAGCGTAGCCAAAAATGTAATTGAAATAATAATGGATTGTCATTTTATTCACATAATACACCGACTTCTTTCTAAGGACCTTTTTAAGAACTAGTGGTAAATGCCAAAATTAGCATTCTAAATTGTTATTTAACTCAAGTAGAATGAATCTATGCCTCTGAATTAGATTATGAATTAAAATAGAATCAACTCAATCGTACAGGTGCCTTCATTAATTTTCCCAAAACGGGTAAAAGCAGTGAAATGGAAATCTTGTTCATTGTTAGGTTAAATACTACTATACATGTGTAACATGTATGGTGTTTTAAGGCTTCATTACACATCCAATAGAAAGTAGTTTCCGTGGTCCAGTCGATGAATACATATCTGACCTTTCGCCCAAGACTGCGTTGGGCATTTGTTAACCAGTGCAGCTGCAACATCAACAAAATCACAAAATTCACACTTGTGACCCAAACCAGCTTACAACCTCCACTTAAAATGTAATGTTGTGGACTATTTCGTCAGATTTCTTCCTGCCTCCTTTTGGTTGACACTCCATGTTCTGCATTCCTTCTCCTTCGAGTCAGTTAATGGCAAAGAATGGGAGAAACTTCCTTCCAGGCAACATTACCCTTCTTAAATAATTCCGTAGCCCCACGTTGGGTATGTCTGTTAATTTCCGGGTCCCCTTTTTGATTATCATGGAGGATAGCACTCTATTCTCCTTGGACAGTGACTAATAAACACTGTCATGAACTCGAAATACGGGGCTACAGGACTACAAATGTTAACATGTCGAGGTAAAAGGAGAGGGGAGGGGGAGGGAAAAATTGCTTAATGCCGCTGACAGTTCTACTCTCATGGAATAGCGCGGTCACTAGGGGTACCCAAAACACACCTATATACCGAGCACAGGTTGTCAGACGAAGTATCTATATCTACAGGAAGATGTCGCGCGTGACGGAATCACCATAATATTCACCTTTCACTGGAATCACTTTTGGTGGATGTGGGATTTGTCTTGGGTCTAATAATTACTTGAAGCTGTCCATTGCAAGGTTGTTGTTTTCATCTCTATTTCACTTTTTCAGTCCTCCCAGTGTACGTCGCTATTAAGAAAAAAGTATAATTGTTCTATACTTTTTAAGAAAAATTAGACCGACAAACTTGTAAACCAATTGGCTGGTGTCTTTGCTAGAGTACGGCAGAATAGGGTACGTCGATGCACTCTTTGTGTTAATCGCAATGGGTGTGCGTTCCAACATTTACTTTGAACAGTAAAGCTGTGATTTCAGAACCAAACCTCGTTTTGGTCGAATGGTTTCACTTTGGATAATTGTAGATCATCCAAACCTCCTGAAAAAAAAATGTCTTCGTCGAAATACTCAAGACATCAATGAGATATTCAATAATGTGGTATAGTCGAGGAACCCAAAACTTTTTTGTGTATGTACACACTCTTGAATTGGGACACTATGATGTCCATATCATACTTATTGATGAAGCCACAGGGACTCAAAGAGCTAAACGACCATCCAGGGTGTAATATTACCAACACCTACAAGAAATTGATCAAGTGCGTGTATGAATACAGATACTGGGGTAGAAGAAAAGGCCAAACGAGCAAGCAAAATTAAGAGAAACATGGAAACTAAGAGAAATTAAGAGAAACATGATTCCTGGTTATACGGGAATGTTATCAATCAACTATAATAACCAAGTTAGTTTGTAAGTAATAAATAGTTAGCAATAGTAATGATAAGTTAGATTTGGTTTGACTGTTGTAGGGAATAATACAAGAGCGGAACCTAATAGTGTTCTAAAAGCAAACTACTTAGGAAATCTATTAAGTAACCTTAGTTGTATTTTTTTTTTTTTTTTTTTTTTTGCCAACCAAAACCTTCTGAACTTTAATAGACTCATTAATATTATATATTCACTATTAAATCTCTTTATAACTAAACAAAGTGAAGTTCTAGTTTTAACAGTTGCAAGTCAATGAGCAAGTACAATAAGTAAATAAATGCAAACTATTCAGAAAGTATTTGTTTTTGGATTTATTTTAGCTAAATAAATATCTGCGATTTGTTTGCCTTTATATTAGCGTTTGTCAGTCTGGGTGGCTCAGTTGGTTAGACGCTGGCCTACTGATCCCAAGGTCGCGGGTTCAAACCCGGCCCAGACCGATGGTTTTTAAGTGTGCTTAAAAACGACAGCTCCATGTCAGTAGATTTACTGGCATGTAAAAGAACTCTTGCGGGACAAAATTCCGGCACACCGGCGACGCTGATGTGATCCTGGCAATTGACAGCGTCGTTAAACAACAAAATTTTTTATATTAGCGAAGCAACAGTACTTGCAAACCTTTATTTGGGCAATTTAGGAAACGGAAATAATTACCAGGGTGTACAATGTGGGGTTTCTGTTCCTAACATGCACTCTCAGCCAGAATTTCTTCAACGTTTACATTTTTCACTTTTTCAATTGTTCATATTTCTTACTTCTTTTCTGCCTTTAGGCGCTTTAACAGGGACACCCTGTTTATATTCGTCAGCATCTTAAGTCAAAAGAAATATTCAAAATGAGGAAGAAAACGTCATCTTAGACATACATATATAATATACATTAATAGGAGTCCAGGAGTGAGTACTAGTCGTCTGGGTTAACCCAGGCGGATGGTAAGGTGGCCACGGTACCTATCCGTTTAAATACGGATTTACCTGTGTGGTGGTATAGGTTGATACATACATTAATAGGTTACACAAATAGCCTTATAAAATTAAAGTCATTACCAGAACTAGCCATTTCTTTCTCAAAATCTTCTTTTTTTGGTTACGCATGGTAATTTCTTCTTTACAAACGCCACTTTACTGTGACTTTGGGTTGTTTCACACACGGAAAAGAGTAGTTCCTCAATGTATCAGAACAAGTGTAAATTACTCTGCCATTTATTGAGAGGACATTAAAATATTTTGCAGTAATTTCACCTGTTGAATAGAAGTTGAACTAACCCAAAAAGCATGTTTTGAAAAAATTGCAGCTTTGGACTAGGTTCCCTTCACTTCATTCTTCATTAGTCACCGTTTAATATTATGTTGCACTTATTTAGTGTACTTTGCTTTATTTTACTGTTAAAACAGTGTTTTTGTGTATAATACACCCTATATCTACAAAATAGGGTGCTATTGTACCACCTTTCTTTTACTGCGTCGAAAACGTAGCTCGTAGACGAGTTCTTTGTATTTCCCAATACATACGGCGCCACAGGTCCTGATACAGCCTATCTGCTTTCATAATCTCTGGATAGATGGCACAACATTCACTATTACCATCTATGTTCATTTTTGCTATTGCATTAGGCTTAAGGTGGAACTGTGGGTTGTAGTACTAAATGTCAAATCCGATGTTTACTATGGCAATTGACAGAAGCCACGAATAAGCCCCAGATTGGTCTGCCTAGGAGATTTGAACCTGGGACTTCCCCAATAACTTGTACTATTGTGTACATTTTCCATAACAAATCACAATAGTTTGTAACTCTTCACTATGGTGTAAGATGGGGTACTATTTCCTCAAGAACATTTTACATTTTGGTGAGGGATAGCAAATAATTATGTAATATTGACGATAAAGCAAACAGCTTTTTAAGTTTAATTGAGGCTTACTGTTATTGAAAAGAGATAGTTCGAGATATTATAGGCTTTAAAAACAACTATTTTATACATTATTTTTAACTTCAATAATCCTTTTAATGCAGCGTAGAGTGCATGTGTGGTACGTAACATTCTATCAGACACTAACTGCACAATCATATGGAAATGATGACTATAATGAAAAATCTGATGTGTTGCACTCACATGACTTTCTCTACTCTTGTACTAACCATTCTTACACACTCGTATTCCTCTATCTTCTTCGTGTTACTTGAGATAAACATTTTGTACAAATTATCTTGTTGCTTATTTATTGAGCGATAGTCAAACAAAAAATGAACAACTATGTTCCATTTCACGAAAGTTTTAAGTTTTCAAAACTGACACTAACAAGGCATATCTCCGACATGGCTCATTCTACAAAAAATGTAGTGAGACATAAATTGTGTGTTTTAGCAAGATCTACATTTTGTATAGTAAGATTTGGTCTATCTCAATTTACGAGTTCTTCAAAAGTCATCCAGAGTAAACAGGACTACATAGGCTATAGCCAGACAATTCAAAATATACATTTAATATGTCATAATAATATCTTAAGCATATGACGTTTTACTAAAAATCATTAGAGCCATTTTCAAGATGAATAACAATTTTTTAAAAATTTTCCATGTAAAGGGTAGTTTAGGGTGGGGCTATTTTCTTCAAAATATTCGTGTCGCATCCTTGAAAGACATTCAACTTAAATACCAACTTGCCCGACTTTTCGTTTCGGTTTTGAGTTATACTGTCCATAGACAGACAGACACACGGACCTTTTTCTAAAAATACTTTTTTTTGTTTTGTTTTTTTTTTATTCAGGGGGTCTCAAACATATATTTCCGGTGAAATTTCGACATCGAATTTTTGGATGGAATATGATACTTCCTTCTACTTACCAGTAGAGAAAGTAAAAGCTTCGCTATAAAGTAAAATTCAGCATCAGTGCTTCCCTGGCATTTTAACATTGAGCTAACACTTTTCCAAGGAACTTTTAACTACCCGTAATTTATCTCATTGGCTGATAATTAGGGCTCGGAAGTTCATGCCCTAAAAAACACTGAAATATGCATGCGAATATGCTCTTAAAAACTTGAAAATATGCCAAGAAATATGCACTACTTAATTAAAACAATTAAATGTTCCTTTCAGTAGACAAGACGAGTTAGTGTAAATCATAAGTCAAGTTACCTTATTCCATAGAGGTTGAAGCAGAAGTGGTCCTGCTGCTAGTATTAACTGCTAAATTGCAGTTCATAACCAACACTTTGCACAAATTTTCAACTGTAAAACATGACCTGTTGTCTCGCAAAACACTTTTGTAACGTGAAAAACTTCTCTCCACGTCACAAGATGTTATCGGGGCATATTTAAATGATGTTAACTGCTTCACAGAGAGAGTCAAGTCTCTTGGTGTGACAGATGGTTTTCTTTCCAGGATGTCTCGAAAATCGCACATCTGCTTATAACCAGAATTTTTTGAAATTACATAATTCACTTTCTTTTCACTTTTTGTCCTATGCTATCAGGAACCGAACTTAGATCACATATTGTTTTTTCGAAGACAGTAAGTGATTCATGCAAGGGTGATCCATGGGAAAGAATCACGTATTGTCTCAGAAATACGATGAAGAGCGTGTGCCAAACAAGTTATATGAATTAAGTTAGGAAAAAGACATTTCAGAGTTTGTCCTGATTTTACCATATAAGGACCTGCATCAGTAACAAATAAAAGTAACCGGTCGTATTTGATTCCACATGGCCATAGTAATTTCAAAGAGTCCATCACAAACTGGGTCACAGTTACATTGCTAGTGGCCGACAATTCGCTCATATTAAGAAGATAATGTGTAGTCTTTTGTTCATTATTTAAAGCACCCACGATTATATTAGCAATAGAACGGCGCTCTAATCAGGGGGTTCATCAACAACCACAAAAACTGATCCCCTAATTGATTTTGTATATTTGACAAAACGTTATTGTAACAATGTCCTACATAAGTCTTACGCAGTGTACTTTATTCAGGCACATGTTGTCGAGTGTACTTGGTAAGAAAGCTTTTAAATGTCGGATTATTAATTTTGAACAAGGGAATATCAGCAGCTAAAAATGCTTGGCATTTAGTAACCCTACTTCCTAAATACTCTACTAGCTGTTTTTGAACAGGTTCTTTGTTTGCGAATTTTCAGATTAAATTCTCCTTATGTTTTGCTGTTTATGTGCTGAACTATTTGAAATCTTTTCTCACTCCCTACATTTTTCTCACACGCTCCACAAAACAGTACCCTATTATCTGAATTCTGAAGATATTAAGTCACCCGAAAACTCTTTCTGTAAATTAATTAATCTAGCACTCGAAGTTGGTTTTATTTTCGGCATTTGAAGAGCTTTTTAACATTTTATATGCCTAATTTAATTTTGTGGGAACCAGTTAACAATGCTGTTACGTTTGAAGACCACGATGCAACTGCTGGTGGATAGGCAAGCGTTGCTATAATCGTGCTGCTCAAAACGTTGACCTGCACTTTATCTTTGTTAATATAAACCTCTCAGATAATGAACTGATTATTCTCTACGCATATACATATAATGAAAGTGTGGAAACGGGATTCACTACATGAGAACATGACTCAAAATTAGTTCTCGCCAGCTAACGAATTGCATCATCATGTGCAATACTACCAATATGAAAAATATTATCCAGATGGAAAAAAATAATAAAAAACCATAAAAATCATTAAAATATGCAATATAGGAGCTATAATTTTGAAATAATATGCATTTATCAAAATAAAGAAAATATGCAGTTATATGCACTATAAAAGCATGTCCAAATAACTGAAAATTCCATAATTCGTGCACATAACGTAAAAGCATACATTTTTAACCCCTAAGAAAAAAACATGCAAATGCATGAACTTCCTAGCCCTACTGATAATACTGCCTCATGTCTTAGAATTCACAACAAACCTAGGTCTACGAAAGGCTCTTTTCCAAGTTCAAAGAAATATTAAATCTCAAATGGTGGAAAAATATCCAAAATCTTTGAAATTTCCATTGGAGTGCAGATGAGTTACTTACTCCACTGCAACATCCCAATTTTGTACTTTTTCTATCAAAGGACCTTAGTTAATTCGAGATTTCGCTACAAAACATATTCGAAGTCCAGAGATATGACTTTGATTCATGTATACTGGTTTGAATCAAATAAATAGAATTCTGTATCTGGACGCACTTTAACTTCTCAAGGTCCCACTCTCTATTGTGCGTAAAAGACGACTTAATTTTGCTCAAAGGCCCCTTTATCAGGCTTCAGGTTCTTTCAAATATTATAAATCCCTGATACGGGACAATAGGGATTATTTCTGCCCGAAAGAAGCCATGCTAAGGAGTTTCACAAATTTAATAATAATAATAATAATAATAATAATAATAATAATAATAATAATAATAATAATAATAATAATAATAATAATAATAATAATAATAATAATAATAATAATAATAATAATAATAATAATAATAATAATAATAATAATAATAATAATAATAATAATAATAATAATAATGGGCATTTGCCAGGTTTAAAACCAGGACTAGAGGCCAGCAAGTTTTATGTGGACCACAAATGACATTTTTTGAGGGTGAATGCAATTGAGAAACATTATTAATTATAATTTTATTTTAAAGTACTTAAGTAAGCGTAGAATCAAAGTAGCCCAAAATCTCTTTTGAAAATGAACAAATTTAAAGCTAACGAATGTAACAATAATAAATATTCTGTACTCAATAACTCATGAATAAGTATAGTCTAAGCAAGAACATTTTCCGGTAACGAATATTTGGCTAGAATACTGCGACAAATTGCAATATGGTAAATCTCATTTCTGACACCTGTATGACAAATGACACTTTAATTACTTTTTCCGAATCTTTATCTTTTAAAACTGAAGTACACAACAAGCAACTCCGACGCGACCATTAAATGTCCCAATCGGTCTCTAACGAGACACATCAAACTCTCTCAACAGTGACTTTACACAACACTAACTTAAACTAAAATTGACTTCTCTCGCAGCTACTTCACTTATAATATATTATAGCACATATTTTCTAGAAATCCACCTTTTCCTAAACAACCTCGACTGGTTAGATCTGTCCGAAATTACTTTGTTCTGTCGTGCTCATTTTCGTATTTGTTCTGACTGCTCCATTGTCGGGGGGCCCGTATTTCCCAGCAGTGGCATGAGGAAGCTTGACCGTGAGGGTCTCTTTGAGGGGTGGCCCAAGTCAAATAAATACAGTTTGTTTAGCAGTCATGGCCTCTGGCAGGAATGCAGTGGGTCAGTGCGTCAGTAAACAATTATAAGTACACAGTGACTCGTGCTTCCGGTCGCACTTGCAATAATAGTGTCAACCTTGGAATGTGTATTCAGCAGATTTTACAGGCATTCCTAGGCGGAGGTTTATCTACTTCTACTCTGCATTTTTATTACTTCCGACATAAAACTGGTGACTCGTATGATTTGATACCTGAAATTAAGAGAAGTTTGCTGCAAGTAACCATAGCGTGAATATCATTGTAAATAAACTGCCAACTTAACCAGCAACAACGTTCGCATTGAGAATGTGTAGAATGTCTCACCCTTAAAACTGGTTAATGTGTTGTGATGTGTTTTGTTATGATTGCAAGTAACATATTCAGGTGATGGTTATTTGAAGAGTGAAAGCTGGACTTAATATCAAGATTAGAAAGGCGAAACAGTTTTTAGCAGAAATGTGACAGTACACTGCTGATGAAATGGCCGACTTGAGTTCCAGCACACTGTTATAAATGTACGGAATCACCTCAACGCGGGAAAAAAATACAAACAATTGTTCAGCACTTAATTGATCTATTTGGAAATAGGAACCCCTGTCCATAAATGCACGGTTTGGGCACTGGAGAGCGTGGAAGTGTGAGAACGAACGGAATTAAAAGACTGTAAAACTGAGGAAAACGTGTCCTTCATCTCACGTCGTAAAAATGTAGAGAAAACATGGCAGTGAGGGTGGAGCATAAGCGGAAGAATACGAAAAGAGAAATAGAAGTTGAAAAGCTAATGATGGGATAAGAGAAGTTGTCCTTGAAGTAATGAGGTAGGTCTGATCAGTTTTTGAAAAATCGTCTCGACAGTTAGTGGTCGAGAGCTATTAGAGGAAGCACAAGTATTCATAAACAGAACGTGAAATGCAGATTCTTCCTGGTGTGACGTGATGAACCAACCTTTTGCACAAACTTTCACAGAGAGAAGAGGTCGCGTGGTGAAGGACGACCTCATCTGACCACACAATTCAATCAAGCACATTACAGCCTTCTTACACGCAACAACAGCACTGCTAAACCTACTTTCCATATCGCCCGCCCATAATAAAGCACAATAAAGTGCCGTTTAAAATTTAAATATCTGTGGAGATCTTCAGAGGGACTCGGAAAAGTCAGGTCCTTCTTCCTTGTTTTCTTTTCTTCTTTCCTTCCTTCTGGTTTCTTTCTCTTTCGGTCTCTCTTTCTGTATTTCTTTTTCTCTTTCTCTATATCTCTCCATCTCTTTCCCTCTCTTTCTCTCTCTTTCCTGTTTTCCTTTATTCCTTTCCTGGGTGGCTCGGTTAGACGCTGGCCTACTAATCCCAGGGTCGCGGGTTCAAACCCGGCCCAGGCTGATGGTTTTTAAGTATGTTTAAAAACGACAGCTCCATGTCAGTAGATTTACTGGCATGCAAAGAACTCCTGTGGGACAAAATTCCGGCACACCGGCGACGCTGATGTGATCCTGGCAATTGACAGCGTCGTTAAACAACAAAATAAATAAAATTTATTCCTTTCTTTATTGTTGCTTAGCTATTGTGTTAATATTTAAGTTTGTTACTTTGGGTTTTACTTGTAAACACTAAGTTCACACACACACACACACACACACACACACACACACACACACACTCATGCGCGTGAGTGCAAATAGAAAAACACAGAGAGAGAGAGAGAGAGAGAGAGAGAGAGAATAGCAATTACAACATTTGATCAAAGTATAAATTGGTTAAGGATATGTAAGACGCAAATTTGAAATATTGAAGTAAATTTTTAGTTTGTTGCAATATAATGCAAACATGTCACAGCCTGAATTTCATTCATATTGCTATAATAGTTTAGAAATTATAATCATATTTTTTTTTTAATTTCGCTCTTATGTTTTTACCAAAGGCAAGAATGCAGGGTGGATATGGAATTGTTAGCAAATAGTTAAAACAAAAGGTAGAAAAGAATGCAAATCAGCTAAAAAAAACAGAAGAGAATGCAGGTGGCTAACACGAAGCATTAAGCTAAATAGGAATGAGAATAGAAATGATATTGCTGGAAATGTGGGGGGCGGGGGGGGGGGGGGGGCGGGGGAGTTTATATGATACGTGTGTGATGTTTTTACACTCTTTATATTAGCTTCACGTGTATGTATGTAACGGAAACTTTCGACGTAATTTTCACCGACTTAGAATCCTTTGATTAACTTGACAATTTGCACGAATTTCGAACACCGATGACAATGCTTTAATATCACGACTTGTCCTAATATCCTGACAAGTATCATTAGGATAAGTACTTGAAAATTTGCACACATGTCAAGGATTTATAACAATACCATAATATCTTGAATTTGTCCTAATGTGCTGACTAGGATCTTCAGGATAAAAAATGACTAATTTATGAATGCAAAGGAATTTTCGAAGTAATTTTCAGCAATTTAGAGTCATCTGATTGGCTTGGAAATGTTCGTAAGTGTCGAGGGTCAATGGCAATACAATAATAATATGATTTTGTCCTAATGTGTTGATCAGGATCATAGATACGTTTATGGATGTAACAGAGTCTTTCAACGTAATTTTCACCAAATTAGAGTTGTCTGATTGACCGATGAGAATGTATCATCATGAGTTTGTCCCAATGTACTGAACGTGTGACTAAGCTAAATTTATAGAAAACGGTAGTTATTGCAGCTTAGATCGCTAAAGCACCCTGAAAATTTAATTAAATATATATTTATATACTGGAAGACAGAGATGCCCAGAGAGGGAACCTGAAAGGGACCCGAGATTTAGGGGGAAGGATTGTGGATCGAAGTTTACCCAGGTCTAGGAAGTCCACAACAGTTGTTAGTGTAGTTAAAATAGTAATTTTAATCTAATACTGTTGCAAAAAAGTGATTTGAAAATTTACAAAAAAAATATTTGAAAGAAATTTCGAAGTCAGAAATTTTTAAAAGATTTCAAATTAGAAATTCTGATAAAATGGAACAGAAAACTTTGAGACTAAAAAGTTAAAAAGACCTAGTTTTAAAAAACTAACAAAAAGACACTTTTATAGCAAACTGAACAAAAAAGTATAAAATAATTTTTATTTGTTCTATAAAGTCAATTAGTTCAGTATATTTCAAAATTTTGTAATAAGTTTGAAATAAAAACTAATATATATTAACGAAATAATAAAAGTTATTGTAAAAGGGCGTGGGGTGTCTGATATCAAATATTATAAATAGTTCATTGATAGCCATTTATAAAAGTCAAGATATAAAAATATCTAAAAAGCACCCTACGCTTTACTATACGTAATAGAGAAAGTAAAAATCTCTTTTTTGGCATCGAATTTCTTTACTTCATGTTAAGTACGTACTAGAGAAAGTAACAACAATAGAGCTGTTGTATCCCTTAAAGTAGTCCTAAAATAAATGCTAGTGCATCAAGAATTACGCAACTATTACACAACAAATGCTTTATGTGTACAAATTAAATTAGCTTCCCTTGTAAATAAGTAAATTCATAATGAAAAGCATGGAACAAGAATGTGCAAATAATGTAATAAACAAGCTCAAAGAATAGCTACAGAACACGTGCTGTAAAGACCAGGATACCAAAGCCACTGGCGACGTGACCCCTCGGAGAAGCAACAAAGGAATATATTTCTCATTGTACACGGGCAAGACGTGCGGAATATTTTAATTGTGCTCGAGTAACACCAAAAGGACTCGAGTGTCTCATTAGGACCGGACTCTTGACGACTCATGACTCTTAATGACAGTTGCTTCTAATTGCACGCTCGCTGCCTGGTTTACTCGAGTCGGCCGTTTAATAGAATGCGGAAATAGCGCCTTAGAGCAAGTTCAAGTATCTACACTTGCTTTAAAGTTGAATATATAGTTACGTTAGCCGCGTCATCTCATTACCAATAAACTGTTTGTTGCTGGTCACATTCCTGGCGTTTTATTTGAGTACCGTAACGTCAAGTCTTGCTTTACGATATTGTTCCCTTTTATTAATGTGGACAAATGACGGTAGGAGGATCACAGGTTGTGCCATTAAACTGAAATGATAATGTCGATAAATAAGACCACAACGTAAATTACATTGATTAAATCTTGCCTTCTCTACCAGCTACCTATAACCTGCATTGTATTCATATAGAACTTTCATTGCAAATACTCGTTTTGAGGCCCGCTGAACCAAAAAGAGCAGTTTTAGAAAAAGTTCCGTGTATACGTGTGTGTTTGTGTGTATGTGTGATGTATCTGTGTGCGTGTGTGTGGTGTGTATGTATGTGTGTTTGTGTGGTGAGTGTGTGTTTGCGTGTGTATGGTGTGTGTGTGTATGTATGTGTGTGTGTGTGTGTGTGTCTTTCGTGTGTCTGTGTTTGCGTGTGTGGTGA
The DNA here is from genome assembly GCA_030765045.1 of Tenodera sinensis. Classification (NCBI taxonomy): domain Eukaryota; kingdom Metazoa; phylum Arthropoda; class Insecta; order Mantodea; family Mantidae; genus Tenodera; species Tenodera sinensis. The sequence goes on from CM060971.1 coordinate 100,040,842, forward strand.
GTGAGTTTGCGTTTGCCTGTGTGTGTGTGTGTGTGTGTGTGTGTGTGTGTGTGTGTTTGCGTATATGTCTGTGTCCCTGTGATCGACATAACCCAGGAACAAAAATTAAGTTAAATGCCAAATTTACTATTTAAGCTCATTTTCCAAGGAGCGACTTAAAATTTCCCAAGAAAATCCCCTCAGGGCGGACTACACCTTATGTCAACAAACTTGCGTTCCTTCTCTTTTTCTTTCTTTCTTTTTTCTTTTTTTAATTGTCTCATAATAAGCTCCAGATGTTTGATTAAAAAGCAATCTGTTTTATAACTTTTCAAGAGAAATGTACTGTAGCTGAGTGGTTAGACCACTTGCCTCTCACCCAGATGGTTCCATGTTCCTCGATATCAGAGGACGGTTTGTGGCGGAAAATTTGGCGTATGGGCGGGTTTCCTTCGAGTTCTCCAATTTCCACTGCCATTCATCCCAACAACTGCTACATATTCCCCTTTCCTTTAATTAATTTCGCTTCTTTATACCCTTTCATCTCAGATATAGGGCTAATCGCCCATCCTGGCTACTTTCTCTGGTCCGTAGTCCATGAGCTCTTAGAAGGGATATATGTAAATCAAGGTGTAAGGCAGGGCTGCAGTTTATCTCCCTAATCGTTTTACATTTATACAGATGAATAAAGAGTGGATGTTTAAAATTAGCTGAGGCTTTCATATTGCACCAAATTTTACCTTTAAGATGATTCTATTTGCAGATGACCAGATAATTTTAAATAACACTGAAGACAAGCTGCAAAGAGCAGTGTATATTTTACAGAAGTTATGTGACAGCTTTAATTTTAAAATTTTGACAAATAAAATAAAAACAATGGCGTCCCAATGTAAATATACTGTTAAAACCAAAACTGCAATTAACGTTATAATATTAGAGCAAGTCACGGGTAGGTAGGGAAGTCACTATATCCGTACAATTCCATATTAAGATTTTAATCAAAATGAATATGTTGCAGAAGTGCAATCATTGTGAATGAATTTTCAATTATTAGAGTAACAACATATGAGATATACAGAAAGTGACCACACATTGAATTTAGATCTGGTTGCTGAGGCATTAATCAAGATGTTGTGACGCCGGCCGTACATCAAAAGAACCTGGAGGTCAACTACGTCACTATTAACGTGTCTAGGCCTCGCGTGGCAATATTCTAGACAGTTCGAGAAGCTTTGAACGCCGTGGTTTTACTTACAGAAACTTCGATTTCCAGAAAAATCGGTGGTGCCTAATTTTGGACTATATAGATGAGTCGACACGGAGAGAGCAGGCAGTTTTTCAGGTTTTCTTTTATTTTCTTTCTGAGTCAGTAGAACTATCAATGCGAGCTTTAGGGAGAGAAAAATGGAAATTCTTTGAACCAAATAAATATTGTAAAACCTTTCCAGTACTACAATGTTCAGAAAGTAATATCAAATATTTTCCATACTAACATGTTCATTTTCTTAAAAAGTCAAAGTTACTGTTGTTAGAATTAGTTCAAGTGAGCACTTACACAGAATTAAAACTAAAGGTGGTTCCTACGGTACTTCCATAGAACACAATTCAATCAATCATTAGTTCTTTGTCTGTCCTAACCTAAAAGATGAGTTCTCTTCGGAGTTAATCAAAACATCAATGCAATCGTTGTTACGCAATCCATCTGCAAAAGTTTGTGATATATAGATTTACATTTTATATATTTAAACATAAATACTCTTTATTGCTAGAAGCATTACAGTCTAGCAACGTCATGAAATAAAAACCAACAAGACTGTATTACAAAATCCTATATAATGGGTTAGCTAAAAATACATGGCGTATCTTAATCTAGGAGGTTATGTTAGAGAGATTTTTTTAATCTCTGTGGTGAGGCATTTAGATTAATCCAAAACCTTCTTTTGTAAAATAATATATTTATATTCTATACAATAAACATAACTATAATAACTTAAAACCTGGTGTTTAATAGTAGATATTATTAAATACCATTGTAACAATGTAGCCTACACTTTTTTAGTACATGTATGTTTGTTGATTTACTCGTATATCAACGAAAATATATGCCAATATCAAATAAGCACAGAGTTGGCAACATTCCAATTTCTTTATTTAAAAAAGAGTTACGTATATGTTTTTTCTTTCAATTTTAACTATTGCTTCATATTAAATTTTTAGTATCTGCAAAGGTAGAAATGAAAATGTGATCTGGTGAGCCAAAAGTGATTTTTACTTTTAAAACTCCAGAGGAAAGAATATCTTATCATTAAATTCCAAAGTAAGATCATAAATGAGCACAAAAATTATTTGTAGGAAGATAACTGCGAAAAGAATGTTATTTGAATAAAATGATTTATATTTAAGCTAATCTTATAATTAAAATCCATAAGGAATCGAACCTAGGGATAGTGCTTTAAATTTTACATTTATTAAACATTGTTATGGAATATGCGTGCTCTTGGCTTCTGCATTCATTGTTAGAGAAATTTATATTAATAAATCGGAAAACAATTCTAGTTTCCGATCAAGTCGTGCCATAGTTCACGAGAAGCACCCAACAATGTCAGGAGGCGATCGCAGGAGTAAAGGCTACACATCTGAAGTGTGAACTACAGATGCACTGCGGGCGGTACTGTACATTCCACGATTGTGCCATAGATGGCATCACCTGTAGCTTCCCAGACAATCCACTTCCAACTCGTGAAATGTATGCGCTTGAGAACTTCAACAATTCTAACAATGAGTGAAAACTATAAACTCTCTGTGGAATAGAACTTCATGGGCTTGGAATCTAGCTTTGAGACCCAAAACAATTAAATATATACATTGGAAAGCAACATAAAATAACTACTTTTCTGCTATTTTGTATAGAAAATAATTAGTATTTTAAAGCACTAATCATAATCATACTAAATAATAACGGTAAAAAATGAGAATTAAGATATAATAACAATGATAAACCAATGATTTCAAAGTCCCGTAATTTCTTTACTGAGACTACTAAAAGCAAATCAGTGGGTTATGTTTGACAATAACCCTCCGTACCTTGAATAAACTAATGAAAACCAACGGGAGTAAAATTTAACCGTTTACCTGCAACTGCACTTACCTCCACAAGAGCATTGGTACTCTAAGAATACCTCCTCCCCCAAAAAATGGTATGTTGAACTTTAATAATAATAATAATAATAATAATAATAATAATAATAATAATAATAATAATAATAATAATAATAATAATAATAATAATAATAATAATAATAATAATAATAATCAAATCTTGCTCTGCTTCTCCTTCCATAAGGCATAGGCCTGACAGCCTGTTCCGTCCTCAATTGAACATATCACTCCATCTACTTGACGATATCCTCTAGGTTTAGGATTTAATAAAACGTTTGGTATTCGTATCCAATCCTATCTTAATATATGTTGATACCAATTATTTTTATTTTCATTAATGCGTTCATTTTGAATATGTATATCAGGTGGCCCACTTCATCCGCCATTGGCGTAAGTAGACAACCCTTCGTGCATTAAAAGAATTATAGAACCTAACGGCGCAATTGCTGTATAACGGACGCCAGTGTCGTAAATGAACCTTGTTCTGCTTGAAAGAGAAGAGAGAGGGAGGGGAATTCTCCAGGCTTCGACTATCGTGTATAGCGCTTGATAATAGACAAGAACAGTTTTAGCATATTTTCCACTTCAGTTACAGGACTTCATTTTGCAGGGAATAACCTCATCCTGTACATACAGCTATTGTCTAACATTTCGGATTACAGATTGTAAGATATCTTTAAAAAATCCAATGTTTCATTGGCATTTCTTTGTTTCTTATTAATTTTTTTTATTTATTTAGAGTTGCTTTAACAATTAGTCATATCGCGAATAATTTATATAATATAGTGGCACACAATAAATTTGTTACACTCATTTTATTTTATATGATTTGACCTCCAATCTTCCAGTTTCCGTATGGATGCTCTAACCAAATAAGCTACCACGGCGGGGTGTCGGTATGACATTAAGTTCCGATTGTACGAAGGCAATTTCGTAGAGTGAGGTCCAATCTTTTATATACATCAAACCATCATTGATAGTTGCAAATCGGTCGTTTTATTTGTTTACTTACATCTTTCTATACAGCTGTCACATTTATTTAATATTTGTCATAAATTCTACAAGCTTTTGTACAGTAATGTAGAAGTCTGTGAGGACAACCACTTTAACAGATCTTTTCAACCACTCTACTGACCAAATCTTCCGTGATCTTTGGTGGCTGGTGGGATCGAGGTTCATTATGGACATTGTCCCGTGCGGCCTTACCACTTAGGCACTTTACTGTCACTCGTCGCAATGGGGCCGTACACTTTAAGATCTGTCCGCTGCTGAAACGTTCCTTGCTGTCAAAAACCGAATTGCCCTCTTAGGTCAGTTGATTAGAGGTGAAGTGTGGAAATCGGAACATTCGTGATTCGAATACCGAGTATAGCAGTGAATTGTTCAATTTGATTCTATGTTTCCAACTTTGTCCTGCACTCAGCTTATGTGAAACAATTAACTGTATATTTCTCTCACTCCAAACGCTTTTTAATTACTCCACGTAGTTAACCAGAGTATATGCGTACTAGGATTCTGCAAAAAGCTAATGTTTTCACGTCAAACACTCCAAAATATTCAAACGGAATGCTATGCTATTCAGATGAATCTTACCAATTCTCTTATAAAGCTTAACTGCTGATATTTACTTTCTCCATTATGCATGGTATAGTAGAGGAAATATTGTATTCCACCCAAAAATTTGACGTCGAGACTTCACCAGAAATATATGCTTTGAAGTCCCCTGAACCAAAAAAAGGGCATTTTTAGAAAAAGGTCCATGTGTCTGTGGGTGTGAGTCAGTCTGTGGACAGCATAACTCAAAAACGAAAAGTCGGTTAAAAGTCAAAGCTGGCATTTAAGTTTAATGTCTTTCAAGGGTGCGAGACGAACATTTTGAATAAAATAGCCCCACCCTAAACTACCCTTTGCATGAAACATTTTTCCAACATTTTGAATTTTTTGAAAATGGCTCTAACGATTTTGATTAACATGTCATATGTTTCAGATATTTTGAGGACAAATAAAATGTAGCTATATTTTGAATTTCATGGCTATAGTCTATGTAGTCCTGTTTACTCTGGATGACTTGTCCTCTTTACTCTGGATAACTTTTGAATAACTCGTAAACCTTAGGATATAGACAAAATCTTACTGTACCAAAATTATAGATCTTGTTAAAATACGCAATTGATGTCTAAATGATATATTTTTCTTTGTTTTGTTTTTGTTTTTGTAGAGTGAACCATTTCGGAGATATTCCTTGTTCTTGCATGTAAATGCAATATTATAGAGAGCTTTCTTTACCTACACTGCTGGTAGGCAGTGAAATTGAGGAGCTTTTTGAAAGTATAATATTTTATGATATTGGCGACGGGGCCGTAATCCTGAACGAAGCTGCTAAGAAATGCCAGTTGGGGCCTGATCTCCGCCTGGCAGCAGCAACGGGTCGGAGGCTTTTACCTGCCCTAAAGACCCTACCGTCGACCGCACAATAGAGCACATGGGAACAATAGCCACTGTGTAGTGGTCCGGTGTCTGGACTGTTCTCTCACAGCCACTCTCGATCATTCTACTTCCGGAACTTTTCCATTGGCTGGAGAACTACATGAGGGACCTGCTCATGCCCAGAAGGGGTAGTAGTAGAAGTGGTCGTCCAGTCATTGTTGTAGTGAAGTGTTGGAGTTAAAACGTTTACGGTGCGTTCAGTGGACAGCGCCTTAGCAGTTCAGTGCGAGTTGTAATCTGACAGTTCTTATTTGTGATTTGATTCGATTCGACAGTCGTTCTATCGCTCTGAGATTGTACAAAAGTGATTTAACTTCATGGATTTATGAATTGTGCAGCGGAGAAATCGCTGAAATATATCTTTCTATGGTGAAATATAACATTGTGTTCTAATTTAAACATCCAGCTATTACTTCTTCTGTGCCTATATGCCCTGAGAGACACCGGTGTAAAATAATTACCCACTAAAGCATACATAGCTAGTCGAACAACGCGACCTCAACTGCTACAAGCTCCTGGCGAAAACAAAGACAAACTAGCGTGTAATGACTTGCGTGTAACCTCATACACAGTAAACCTGTCCAGCTTCAAGAAACTATACATGTTAAATGCTAAGAATATAAGAATTACGGAAATAACACCTTCAAACAAAAATAATTTCGACACAAGTACCATGCATTGCTTCAATAATAGCTAATACTGTTTACTGACATGCAATGCCATATTCGCAAGCTGTCATTTGTGTTTACTACTGTTTGCTTTGTATTTACGGAAACATGTGTTTGAGGTATTCGTCACACTAACCCTACATTCACTAATTTTCTCGCAAAGATCTGCCTACCATTCATGTAGTCCTAATATCTCGTTGTAACAAAAACATGCTTCTATGATTTATGGTTGCACGAATATGTTATTTGTAAAACACTCCAGGCAAGATGGATTGATTTAAATCACGCATGATCTTTCGTCTACTGCGCTCTCCCACACTTAAACTGACCGGAGTCCGCCCTCCAACCTGGTTAATTACCATGGTTTTTTTCTTTTCCCGTGGTTCGCAGCACTCCCTACAAACTTTGCTTCTCGGAGTGATCGTTTAGCCGGGCCCACACAGATGCACACATATTTCTTTTCCACTCGCATTAACTAATATGTAATCATGGAATACTAGTGCCTATTAAAACACCTTCCATTGCATTGTTATGTTTATCTTTCTCGTTAAGTACACAACCAATTTGTGCAATGTAAGCGCAGGATTTCATGGATGCGGTCAGAATCACAACTAGATCCACTGGAAGATTTTTGTCCAGAGTTTCAAAAAAATCTTCAGTGTTGTGGTCGAATGTTCAGCCATGAATCAGTGAAGCGAAGATTAAAGAAAGGAAGAAAGTAACCAAATATCCTACATAATCAAACTACATCATCATTGCTATCATCATCTTCATGGTTTAGTCCTATTGGCCATTCCGATTCATCTTTCAGTCTCTTCGTTAGTCGTCTTCAAGAGTTTCTTCCTATTGAACTATCCTTCAGTAGTTGTCTCGGAGCCCGATGGTCTTCCATCCTTCGTACATGCTGGAAGTAGTTATATGACGTTTTTTACACTTTCATTTAAAGAGTACCTTTTTTATCTTTTAAATATATCAATATATATTTAATTATTCTTTTATGAGACTGCTAAAAATGGTGTCCCTGTTAGAAATCTCATCTCTGTAGCTTCTCTGGTTGTGCAAAACATTTATAATTATACAAAATGTGTAGATATTACTGTGGAACCCCCTATAATAAATGTCCTTCTTGTTTAGCTTGTATAAAAATATTGTAAAGAATTCTCTGATGCAGTCAACACAACTAGGTGGTCTGTAAACAGCAGCATCGTTAAATTATAAGTTCCATACTCAAATAATCAATATATAAATTAAAAATCATGTTCATGTCAAACTTCTAGATTTATTAAGTTACTATTTCTACTAAATGTGTTTGTGCAATCAATTCTAAACGTTGTCTCTGCATATTGGATTTGAATACATCTAATTAGGTGTTTTGGGAAATTTTATAGTTTTAATGTTTGCCATAGTTTGCCTAGTTAAACTTCATAATACTGAAAAAGGCCTCGGAAATGTGCTCAAAATAGAATAATACTGGTTAGTCACAAAGATGGGTTGAAGAATGTGAGTTATTTTTGGGTAACGATTGTAACTGTTGGAGTTACAGTGTCATAACGGTTACGTATGACGGGTACCAGTAGTAACCATAAAATATAACTACGAACCTATTTTGTTATTTCATACAATCTAAAAAAAAGTTCTCTGGCTGTCAACTATTTGATTGCTACTGTGGTTTATAATCGCAAAATACATTCTCACTTGCTTGTGTACGTAGACAGTTTACCCGTGTGAACTGAAGTTAAAATTAAAACGGAAGGAACAGGTTTCCACATGCTGTTGATAGAAAGTTCCAGAGATTCTTATATGTTAACCAAAATCATTGGAACTATTTTAAGAAAATTAATATTGAAAAAATGTTTCCATATAAAAATTAGTTTGAATTAGATGGAAATTTTGATTTGTAACGTACTTTTGGGGTTGCGCTGTTCATATACATACAGATTTTTTACTAAAAACGTAGTATTTAGAGGATTTTATTTTATATCAAGTTTTCCATTAAGAAACTTTTGGGTACACTATAATATTTCTACTAACCAACAAGGATTGGGAAAATGGAAAACCCGCCCCAACACAGGCCTTGAACCTGGAATACAGAATTCTTCATTACAAAATCTACTTTTAAGTTGAGTGCTTTATTTTTTTGTACCTACTACTGTTGTAGATGGTGTTGAGACATATTGCCCAGATGCAGTAAGAAGTAAGATTCTTCACGAGTTTTAGCGCGTTACCGCGACAAAGTCGTGAGGACATTATAAAAGAAAACAAGACATTATCTTGAGTAATGAAGGGGGAGAGAGGTCCTGGTTACGTAGTTGTTGCCTTTGTTCCAGATTCTAGCATTTTCCTGCAAGAAGAGACGTCACGAGATGGTCGTAATTTTAATGCGGGAGGAGAACCAACATTTCGCTTTCCAGCCATCTGGTGACTCATTTTGACAATTCATGTCAGTGAAAGTGAAGCTGAGCTATAAATCTCTGTCACCTCTTAATTCCAAACAGTGACAAAACTGTTGAAGGCAACAGTGGCGTTTCACTGCTCTCAGGTATGGAATTTTTATCTCATTTATCTTTACTACTACTTCGTTTTCTAATAAGATTTATCACAGTTACTATGAGATCATGCCCATTAACAACATTGCACATTTATTATAGCTTTTGCTTGTACCCCCAGAGCTTTATACATACCCACACCTCCCTTACATTAGCTTAAAATATAAGTAATTTGTCGTATAATACTTCAGAGATAATTATGTAACATTTTTCTTTGTGTTTAATTTCAACAAATATGTTGTGGCAATAAAATAAATAATTAGAAGAATGGGGAGTAAAAGTATGCTATACTATTCTTTCTGTGCACTTATCAGCAATGTTCTCTTCAAAAACATCTGAGGTACTGAAAACAAAAACCTATAGCTCATTATGACCAAATGTATTGTGCAATGTTCTCTTCAAAAAACATCTGAGGTACTGAAAACAAAAACCTATAGCTCATTATGACCAAATGTATTGTGCAATGTTCTCTTCAAAAAACATCTGAGGTACTGAAAACAAAAACGTATAGCTCATTATGAACAAATGTATTGTGCAATGTTCTCTTCAAAAACATCTGAGGTACTGAAAACAAAAACGTATAACTTATTATGAACAAATGTATTGTGCAGGAGCAATTACGGTTAACAAATTTATATTTAAAGCTTAAAGAAATATTTTATTGGGGCGACCCCGTGGCCAAGCGGTTAGAGCGTTTGCCTGCCACCTAGGCGGTCCGAGTTCGATCCCAAGGACCCGGATGTAGTATTCGTGGTGGACGAAGAGGCGTCAGGGCGGGTTTTCTCTGGGTTCTCCGGTTTCCCCCGCTAATCATTTCACCAATTGCTCCATTATCACATTTCCCATCCTAGATTTTGCCTGAATTTATATCATCCGCTTCCTCACTCTCGTACCTGGTACTTGACTGACCACCCGCTTCCAGGTCTTCACCCTGTCCGTTCCATTGGTTCCTGTGCTCCCCGACAGGCGTCTGACCATAAGCACTGGCTTATAAGTCCTAGGGGGTGTAAGTCCTACATAAGGAGAGGGTAATGAGATAAAGAAAACAAGAAGAAAGAAGAAATATCTTATTTGCCTCTTAAGAAATTACATGAAAATCCACAAAAAAATGTAAATGTTAATTTTATAAATTAACTAAGATATTACTGAATGGGGAAAATGCGTAATTTGCGTCCGGACGCCACTGCTAAATGCCCCACTGCATGTTTAAATGTCGCGTGGATTATAATACGAGCTATACATTCACATTTATATAGCTGTTTTCAGGCTATTAATATTTTCAAAACTCTTCTTTCTCTAAAATGTTCCTTGCGGAGCAGTTTATGTAAATGCATCAATGAAATCTACTGCGCACGTTCACAGAGACACAACGAATAAGGATTCCCTTGGTTTTATAATCAGATATTTTTCATTTTCAAACACAAAAATTACAATCTTTAGGCATAAAGAAAATTTATAGTTGTAAGTTTAAAAACTTTTGGAGGCTAAACTGGAGAATACACAGAAAAACTAAGTGTAATTTTAAAAATTGGACGTATTTCGAAACTAGGGTTAAAATTTTCGACCAAAATTTAATTTCTTTTTTGTCGTGAGGGACTGTTTTAGGTATATAACAAAAAATAAGCAAAATTGATCATAATTTCTAAACTCTTAGTGCAAAATGGATGAAATTTAGGCGGCGGCATGTATGCGTTACATTAAACCTACGGTATAAATTTCAAAAAGCTGCCATTATTAATTCAAAATTTGAAACTTTCAAGCATGCGTATCTTTAGTGCATTTGTGATAACGAATCCTCTGAAGTTGGGACCTAGTGTGCCTTAACAACTGGTATTCAATGCCAATAATAATCTCCTACCAACACAGAGGTATTGTTGAGCACAGGCAGTGTTAGTTTCAATTTTAACTGCAGGGCACAGTGATAACCTGTTTTACAATATCAGTGACCGACACAATACAAAGCAATGCTCTCGGATATACAAATATTTATTTTGTTTGCTGTTGCCTTAAGCCTTAAGGAACATAATTCTACACCTATGTTCATTCATGTATTTTTACTTTCTCTATTGGTAAGTAGGGGGAGTATTGTATTCCACCCAAAAATTCGATATCGAGATTTCACCGGAAATATGTTTTGAGACCCCCTGAATCAAAAAACATTTTTAAAAAAAAGCTCCGTGTGTGTATTTGTGTGTCTGTCTGTGGACAGCATGACTGAAAAACGAAAAGTTAGTGAAAGACAAAGTTGGTATTTAAATTTAATGTCTTTCAAGGATGCGATACGAAGATTTTGGAGGAAATAGACCGACCCTAACCTAACCTTTACATGTAAAATATTTCTAAACTTTTTATTTTCTTGAAAATGGCTCTAACGATTTGATTAAAATTCCATATGTTTGAGATATTTTTATGACAAATGAAACCTATATCTGGAATTTTCTGGCTATAGCCCTTGTAGTCGTATCTACTCTGGACGACTTTTGCATAACTTGTAAACTCGCACTATACAAAACATGTAGATCTTGCTAAAGTACACAATTTATGTCGAAATAAATTTTCTTGTAGGGTGAACCATTTCGGAGATATTCGTTGTTATGTTCATGTTCATGAAAGGGAACATCTTTGTTCATTTTTTCATATGGTAAGTGTGCAAAGAGAGCGGAATCTCTAAGCTTTAAAACATTTGACTATCGCACAAATCCTACTGTATTCTAATATTCTCCTTGCACCTGCAAGGAAATAAGCAATAAGATAATTTGTACAAATGTTTATTTTAACTAACACGAAGAAGATATAGGAATAAGAGTTTGTAAGAATGGTTAGTACAAGAGTAGAGAAAGTCATGTGAGTGCAACACATCAGGTCTTTATTACCGTAACTGTTTATTGAACGTAAATACAAGAATCATTCTGTAACTCCTGTAAACTAAGGGGTTAGGTTCAATAATGTGACAAAAGGAGAAGTACAAGCTGTGCATTCCACCGGGAAGACAGTGTGGATCTCAATAACAAGAGAAAATAGGGATAGAGAACAGGAGTTAACGGCACAGGTTAAAATATAAAAACACGCAATTAAACTATGTGTATATTTATTGTGCACGAGTAGAAATGGAACAAAGATCCATTGCACCGTTTCAATGCACCGGCTGTCCCAAAAGTAGCTCCCCAGGACATCTTCACAACATTGCCAAGGATGGGGAAGGTGTTGAATGCCACGTGTGTCACTTGTGGCCGATATGCTGTAGGAATGTCCACCCTGTTTGTAAAGCACTAGGGCAATGACCTGTCTCCCAACGATTCTCGTAGCTCGGTGTGACACCGAGAAGTATTTTGCACGCCAAGCACGGCAATGTTCTGTATAACCGTCAGACTGAATGCTTTCGGCGCTTCTACCTAGCCATCCTCGCTTACAGTTGCCATCTGTTGGTTGAATTTGGTATGATTTACCGCGGAGTTTCAACACACGCGCATGCGCACGCACACGCACACGCAAAACAGTACTGCCAGTTGTTCGAAAGATATTACATCGTTTCAAAGATAATATATGGAATGATAATAAAATTATCATTGTTTTGTTACATAATTACTACAGCACACTATATACTTCAACAGTAACATTTATGCATGGATATAAATTATAGTATTAGTTCTGCTAATAACTTCATAAGAGGAATTTGCACCAAAAGAAATGCAACTGTTCATAAAGAAATTTATTACAAGTAATATCATAAAATGTCTAACCTAACCGATAAATTCTCTTGGGGTGTGTGAGAATTTATCTAGGAAGGTCAGACTACCAAATTACATTTATCTGCACTGTTTCATCTGTTTATATTTATTAAATCTGACGTTATCTGTGTTGTGGCATTATTTCTATATGTTCTAGCCAGTTTGTTCTTGTTTGGTTTATTCTTCTATATTGTATATTGTGACACTGTCCTAATTTCCGTGCTGTGTTATGTGTGTAGCCTGCTACTGAACGAAAGAGTTTCATTTCGGCTATTTGACTTGCCAATTTGACTTTGTCCAATCATCACAGGCATATTTTAACATGGGAACTGCCATTGTTTTATAAAATTTTAATTGAGTTGTTCTGAATGTTTTATTTCTCAGTGTTCTTATTCTTCCACACATACTATAAAACCTATTTCATTTTATAAAATTAATGTTGTTTCTTTGGCAGTAGGATTTATTAAATCCTGAATATTTAAAATTATTTCCTTGTTCTATTATTTTGTTATTGATTACTGTTTTACATTTTAAGTGGTTTGTTCTCTAGAACACCATCATTTGCTTCTTGTTTTCTTCCCTGAAATACTCATACTGTGAATATTTAATTTATGTAGTGTCATTTGTAGTTCGTCTTCTGTTTTACTAAATATTCCTGGGTTATCTGCATACAATATGGTGTTTAAGGCCTTGTAATTTAGTTTAAAAATTTACATTTAGTTTCTCTTGCCATTGTCTAATGACTTCGTCACAATGCTGACGAGGTGTTAAAATTACAACATAAGTATTCTAAAATACTGTTAAACTTACTCAGTGCTTTGACCCCCATTTTGCCTTTGTTAGCAGACCCTCCATGTGCCATAGTTGTCAGTATTTGGCGGGAAAATTTAAGCCCTTTCTGACGAGTAACGCCCAGAACCCAGAGGCGACATCTAGACACTTGAAGACGAAGCCGCTTGCTCCGTTGCCTGGGGCAATACACTGCAATAATTATACGCAATTATCCCGTAATATTCTTAGCAGCATATTTCATTCTTCAAACTCGATTGTCTAAGCTTGGAGAGAAAGCCAGGTCCTTGTCGGCACTGTAAAGGAAGATGGGCTTTAAAATATCTTTTGAGGTAGCGTTTCTAAGAAGACTTATTGTTCTGAGCAATACATTGAGTTTCTTTTTTTTCTTGTGACGCTGTTGTAAAACAGAGAAAGTCAAAGAGCGCATGTGTGAATTTTGTTGTACGTGTGTGTAAATCTATTACAACAATACTACCTGTCAACTGTGACGTATGGTATGTGCATTATAATGTGCTGATCCCTATTATGCGTTCTTTACACCAAGTTCATTGTGTATGAAATAATGAACATTTTACCTAGAATAAATTTTGTTTCCATAACTGCCACAGTTTATTCTAGCGTCACGTTAGCGTCGAGTTTGTACATTCAATTTGAACAGAAATAGGTATTATAAATGCTTGTGAAATTGACAATTCTCAAAACTGATTTTAGTAGTAAAAAATTATTGATGTTTAGAGGAAGGTACATAATAATTTAGAACGAATAATTACTTAAATTCTAGCTAACAATTGAAGTGTGAAATCACCACTCTACCCTTAATATCCATTACTTTGAAAATTTTGGCATATAGGACTTAAGGTAATAGAAGATAAAGTATACCCCTATAAGTATTTAGTTTTAAGTATTTAGGATGCAATATAAGCATAACCAAGACTTAAATAATAAAGTAATTAAATTCCAGTACAGTTGCGGAATATTAGCAAGAACATTAAAAAGAAAAACAAGTAAACAAAACGCTGACGATTCCAACGTTAACATATGGTTTTTAAACAAGAAAAATAATGGGATAAAATAAATGCAGCGGAAATGAGATAAAAGGATATAAAATAATGGATAAAATAAATAAGAAAGAAATAAGAGAATAACTAGGTATTTGTGCAATAAATGACAAAATAAACCAATATAGAGGAAGCTGAGGAAACCATTTGCAAAGGATGGACAATGTCCGATACAATTTACATACAATTGGCATACTATTTACCAACCATATGGCAAGGGAGATGTTGGAAGACCGAGAGAATATCGAGACATACTGAGGCCGGAACAGGAGGCGTCCTAATCCATGAAGTGTTGATGATGATGATGATGATGATGATGATGATGATGATGATGATGATGATGAAAAAATATGGAGTAAAGTATAGTTGATAAACTATATCCCTTCAGAAATCATAATTGAAACGAACAAAAAGCAGCAAGTAAATACTTTTGAATTTTTTCAAACTAATTAGGGTTTTATTTTCAAATTACATGCCAAATTCACAAGAAAAATATATCTTAAAGGTAAACAAAGTTGAACACTGCACCCCAAGAAATTTTTCCTGTAGGTCATAAACAAAACAAAATAACTTTCAGCCACATTAAACTCCATGACCATCATCAGGAAATGAATAATCAATTAATGACCGCGTCCTTTATCGGGAACTGCATAAGAAATAAACAGTCAATTCAAAATCATGGCCTTCTTCAAGAACATTGATTATATAAGATTTGAAGCTTTCACGGTGATGATTATTTAGTAGAGCTTCTCCGGTTACCGGTACAATGAAACAAAAATAAATATCAATATTGTTTTCCAGTCGAGTGATTGAGTGAGTGGATGAGGAGTGAGTGAGTGAGTGGAATTTAAGTGCCCGTCAACGAGTCCATTTTGGCCCGAGTTTTCCAATCCAGAAACAACAAATGTAATTTGCAAACAGTATATTTTCGCCTGCATATTTTGTCTCGTAGCTAAAAAAATAACTAATTTTCTGTGAATAGAAAGAGGCCTCAATAGTGCGTATTTCTGTCTATGTTCGAAGCATTCAAGCATACAAATGTAGCTACCAACATTAGAATCCTTAAAATTTACTTTTACCTTTTAAGCTGATTTGAAAAGCAATTTAATAAAAAATGAAAACCTATTTAGGGTACTAGGGATTTAGAAATAAAGACAAAATGTGGAAGTGAATCGTTTCCTTGTTTGCGCGTCTTTATATTCCCTTTCTTCCTTTTAGTTCTGATAAATGGCTTAAGTGACACATTGCTTGCTAAGGAGTGCAATATTTATGTCAGTAAAACCACAGCAACGAGGCTACAATAACACCACTTCGCCGTCCACTTTACAGCCAAGATATATATTCCTGTTTAAAAGATGTGCAGATAATATATCAACCTTTGCGGTAATGTTAGGATAAATTCATACCGTTCTGCGTGTCTGAGACGGTGTGTATTTAGAATCGTATATTAAAAATATTAATTTGAAAGAGTTACTTACATCCTTAGGTTGTGAAATTTTATGATCTTATATGAAGGTATTGGTAATTACGCCGAGCAGGACTCTCCACACGTACAGGTGTAAGTAATGGAATATAAAAATCCTTACTCATAACTCCCAATATAAGAACGAAAGGTTAAAGGAGAATGTTAGCAGATAACGAATGATCTTGCTTAAATGCATGAAAGCATAGCCCAATGCAACAATCAGAGCGGCAGAACCAAAAGACGTTTTCGAGATTATTCGAGAAGTGTTCGGCGGCACTATTTGTAGAGGTTCTAGAAAAACTGAAGTTCGAAAACGGTGCGTGTTAATCCACCCTCGCTATATAAGGAGACGAGGTGACAAGAATTAGCAGTGCGTTACAGTCATTACACTTCATAACAGGTGTCGAAAGGAAGATAGCGAAGCAATTAATGAGTGTTCAGTGATCATATCGTCAGGATTAGCTTTTGTGAGACAAAGAGAGAAGTGAAAGACAGAAAATTGTGTTAAGATTACTATAAGACGAACTTCAACAAAAGACAACTATGTTTTTGTGCTTCAGTTAGAAGAATATAAAGTAAAGGAAAAGAATAACTGGAACTTCGTCATTTTGTCACAAAATTACGTCCTTTAATCCCAAAGCCTTCTTCTACAGCTGTTTTTAACACTCAAATTTATACATGCCACTAAATTACCATTGTCATTGTGAATATTGTAATGTATCATATTTTATTTTAGGTTTTCAAGGTCAAGATGTCCTTCTCTAATGTCTTTAAGCAATATCACTTCTTGTAAAATCATCGTTTCTTTTCTAAATTATTAACTTTCTACATAATCTTCATTATGTGCTAAGTTCATTTACTTTTTTCCTGTTTTAAGCACTGTTCTTAGCAATATTGTAATACAACTGTATTAATATTATGGTCATTTGTGTTATTTTTAATATTTCTGTTTTTTAGGAAACTGTAATGTTTTTATTAACGTGGTCGCTCATGACCTACGATGTTCCTGCGAGTTAAATAACTTAAAAATGTTTCATCTGCGTACAACTGTCACAGACTCGTAGAATGTTTGGGTGGAATTCAGAACTTACCCCACTTACTGAAATAATATAGACAGTAAGAATAAATATTTATAAGTATTGTCTAGACATACAATATGTTGATTTCGGATTAATCAACGAATAAACTGATGAGTTATAACACTAGCTTTAAACCAGACTGTCTAAGTGCTGAAAAATATATGCAAATAAGCGGCTATTGCATCAAATATAAGTTTAGATGGAGGCGTTTAATGAAGGAATATGTTATTCCTAAAGTTATGTTTATCCATTACATGCTCGTCCCCCTCTGGCGCAGGTTTTGCACGTGGAAACGTGAGAAGTGGACGGCCCAATTAATTTACTCTCTCTCTCCCTTGGTGCCTGACCAGGGCTGGCTAATTGCGATGGTTTACCAGCACGTGATATGGTTTCGTGCTCATGCGGGGGTCATGGCGGTGGCGTGAGAAAAGGGGCTACGCCCCGCCCCCTAAAACGCCCACGTGAGCTAGGCTAATGCATCTACTTTTGCTGGACCTGAAAATGTCAACCGTGATCTGAAGTATCGTCAATTTCAGTGTTGCCAACCAATAAACACTGAATCTCGCTATAGGTCGAACACAATTCCGCTACAAAAATACGATACTTCATCGTAACTAATCCCTGTGTTGGTAATTTGGGCCTATGTTATTGGTGGTAATTTATATTTTGATTACGTGAATAATTAAGATGTATTAAATCATTGTATATATTATTAAAATGTGAATAAACTAATGTATCCGCTGGCAATAGCTTTTAGATTC
This sequence comes from Tenodera sinensis, assembly GCA_030765045.1. Taxonomy (NCBI): domain Eukaryota; kingdom Metazoa; phylum Arthropoda; class Insecta; order Mantodea; family Mantidae; genus Tenodera; species Tenodera sinensis. The sequence goes on from CM060971.1 coordinate 100,058,564, forward strand.
CCCTTATGCTTATAGCTTTCACAATATTCCAAAATATGTATTATTTATTTTTGTACACAAAAGGTTATAACTGTCGCAAGCTTTTTTCCACTGATCATTTGTTTCGGATAAGTGTATTTGATGCAATACTGAATAGGCGTTCCCTCAAATTTAACTGATATCTCCGTGGAATTCGTTCTTGCTCTTGTTTTGGTCAGATCCATTTTCAGTATATCTTGAAGTTCTGTCGCAGATTTTGCAAACAGCACGATGTCGTCAGTCGCAAATACGTTAATCTTCTTGCATTAATTCCCCATTTTTTCCTAACCCAGTCTAGGTTCCTGAATACTATTTCAAGGATGCTTGTGAACAGGTTAGGTAAAATTGGGTCTCCTTGTCTAACGCCTCTTTTTGTTGTGAAGATTTCTCCGTCAAGCTATGTTCTTACTTTCGCATTGTTGTTTGAATATATTTTCCCTATTAATATTCTGCATTGGGGTGAATATTCACTGCTGATTTGGAGTTCAGTGTATTGACATTCTCTACTGAGTCGAAAGCTTTGGTGTAATCTTTGAATGCTAAGTATATATTTAGAATTTCTGTATTTCCTCAATAACTTGGTTGATTATATAGAGATGATCTATTTTACTATACTGCGTGCGCAATCCAGTTTGCCCTGTCGGTTGATTTTCATCCAATTCTTATAATCTTCATAAATACTTTGTATAGATTAAATAACAAGCTTATTGGTGTGTAAATAATTTATTAGCTTTTTGTGGTTGAGAGTGATTATACTTGTTTGCCATTGTTGTGGAAGCTCCTCATTATTATTTATTTTATTAAAAAGTGTTATTGTATTTTACTCATTCGTTGATGACGCGGCGTTTTGCTACTCCTGACATTTCATATGACTTTTCCACTTCTCTGTTAAGGATCCTCGATATTCCTTCTTCCCTTCGCTCCATCTTGTGCGTAGTTTGGACTGGAAATTTACTGTCATTTACTACCACTTAGTAGTTCCTGGTGGCCTCAGTAATTTCTATCATATAAGTTGCTGGAGAACTAGCCGTCTATGTGCGAGTTACGTGATTCAAATGCATAATCATTATTATCATCTCAAGATGGTGCAATTGTATTAAAAAAATTAGTATTAACAGTACTTTAAATACTTAATATTAAGTAAAGTTCGTTTTGTAAAATATTAATTTAATTTTTTGTTGTTGAGTTTAGTAATTAGAATACATATATTTTTTAATATTAAAGTTGACAAAAATCGCTATACGCTACGCAGTTTATGCATTGTGTTGGCTTTAGATTTATCTGGTGACAGTATTCCGAGCACCTAAATGCCAAAACAGAAACTATGGTCCCAGATTTTTAAAAGTTGGATTTCATACTTCTTCATACATTTTTCACAAAACTGAATAGTAATCGAGGCACATAGATTTTTGACCCGCTTTTGAGAAGCAGGTAGACGTACCTATATCAACTCTTCTAGAATGAAAAGACGTACATGCACTTATACAGGAAGAGAGAAAGACAGAAGGGGGGGGGGGAGTTTTGTTAATTTTTGCTGTTGGCGCAAAATGAACATTAATCCTGTTTAATAATAATGGAAAATTAATTAAAAAAGAAACCAAATAAACTTACTTTGCTTCTTTAATGTATTTAAATAGAAATGATGGTCAAAGAAATTAAATGAATAAATGCCAACACTTTCTAATTAATTATTAGAGCAAACCACCCAAAACAAACCGCGTTAGGAAATAACGTCGATCTAGTATGGGCCGCTTACGGGGTCAACATACTCTTGTCCTTGTTATTAAAAGTGTTTCATCATGATATGAAAGCCAAACGGTTTAATTACTGAGAAGAAGATGCGTGTAAACTTAGCACCTTTGGTAAACTAAGTCGTGACATAAAGAGGCCGATATATTCCCCTCTTGGTAATTACTCCTAATGAAGTTAATTAATGCAAGCGAGTTTCATTGGACCTCACAAGTCGACCTAGAGCTCTGATATCAGCTCTCATTTCGCAATCTGAATCTTGCCCAAGTAGCACCTACAGCACGAAATGTGCGCCAGAGAAAAAACCGGGAAAACAACTCGGCAAGAATATTTACATATACTGAAAATCATTAAGAAAATAACTAAATTATTGTTTATTGTCCATTTTGTAATGTAATTGCCCATTCGCAGTTTTTCCCCTCTGTAATGTTTCCACATTTAGCTTACATTGGATTTCAAACTAACTGTGTCGTGTGTCTCTTGGAACAAATTTTGAAAAACAAAAATAAACCAACAAGCAATGCCTTCTTAATGAATCCTGCTTTAATTTGTGCAAACAACTGGAGATGGAGTGTCCAATTTAATATGATTATTGTCTCCAATTTTAGAGGCAGAGTGGGTAAGAAACGAATTTACCTGCACCATTAAAATACACAATATACTTTATAGCCAATGTTTTCTTCTGAGGTAGTTGTGAAAATCGAGTCAAAAGTATTGACGTCATCAAACAGAAATGTAACAGTACAAGCCCACTGACTTCTGCAATTTATCTCTTTTTCTCTTTGATAGAAATATTATACGAATACAGATATATTTATCTACTATCACTATTAATCAATTTATTTGTATTACAATTATTTATAATATGATTACTGATATGGCCCTGGAAGTAAAATTGGACATTAAATAAATTCAATATTATAATCATGCTCACTAACATTACCGTGATAATTATTGTTAACTTACATATATTAAGCTAAAAGCATAGGCAACACACTGGCAATGTTACTATCTGCTTATCTTTTGGAATGATTTAGGAAATAATCATTTTAATGCCTAGAATTTTGCAAGAGGGGAAGTTATAAGCAGTGAGAGATTAAGGGCCGGTCGACAACTAGGTTATTTGGACCCGAACGTAGAAACCGCGAAAGCTCACAATCTTAAAAATTCCGAGCTAAAAAGTGAAAGTGGCAAGGTTAAAATGTTAAAAAATTAACATGTGACAAAGTTAAGAGGTTAAAAAAAGTGAAAATTAAACATCGTAAAAGGTCAAAAAGTTAACATTAAAACAGTTAATATATAAAGTGCTAAAACAGGTAAAAAGTATAAGTTAAAACATATTGCCCTATAGTCTAAAAGCTGCGAAAGCTAAAACATTTTAAACATACTTCGCGAACGCAATGCTGGCGATGAACATTTGCTATAAATGCCTGATTTATAGCAAATTGGTCTTCGCCCAAAACGGAACGCAGTGTAACACCCAGTCCTAGGGACTGGCGCTTCCGAGAGTAACACGGACAATCTAGGGAGCCCAGAGTTGGATGCCGCAAGTCGGAAACGCGGGTCGCCAGGCAACAGATGCCCATGAGTGGCGCGGGCGACTTATTCTTAATCGTGTTAACCTCTTGCAGTCAAATCCCGAGTATACTCGTGTTTTTAATTTTGACAAGAATAATAAAATGCCGAGTACACTATGGCATCTATTTTAAAAGGCCGAATTTGCTTAATCTGTCTCGTGTTTTAGTAGTTCTTGACTCTTTTTCTAGATCTCGCTGTGATCTGATATTTTGAATGTATATTTCTGCCAACAGGTGTCTTTGAATCATCCACTTCATCGATATTTTTTCTTGCATTTTATTCATACTAGAGGTCTCTGTTGTAAACTGTGCTTGAACTTGTGTTGCTTTTTTCGAACTTTGTAAATGGAGAATGAAGAAGAGTTAAAAATTGAATTTAGTAGGTCTGAACATTCTGAAGAGTTCTGCGAGTGTCAGAGTGTGGTGCAAAATTGATGCTTCTAGGCCTTCAGGGTATTTAACACAGCCACAAACACAAACAATGGTGCTAACATTTATTGTCTATTGTTGCTGTTCATTCCTTAATGCTTCAATTCCCAAGATGTATTTTGTAAGTGTAATTTCAGCAAGAATAGGGGATATGCAGAAATTAAAAATGTGCACTGTTGGGCTAATAAAAAATTAATTTCATTGGTACTGTTAATATTGTACTTAACCGAATACTTCATTACGGCAATAAAAATACGTGAAAAAAGAGCTATCACATTGTAAAATAATAAATATGTTAAGAGGTTAAAATAACCTAAGACCGCCGGTAATCGCTGCAAAAAGTCAGCCAGGGTTGGACGGTGTCCGCAATTGAGATGACGCTTGGATAATGCGAGGTTACACATTTAAATCGCCACATCCGTTCATAGACAACTCTTTTGCTTCTAAATGAATAATTGTGCAACCATCTTGCTGGGTCATAAATAATGTACAGGTGTTTATAGAAACGTACTGTTTTATCTTCACTCTATAGGTAAGTCACTGTCACTTAGAATACTAGTATTACCTCATTGCTATTATTGGTACACTTATTGTGAGAATAGAGATCACAAAGTTATAATTTTAATAATGAATTAGGGCTTACTGTCTCAGCTTGAAACAAAGTGAAGTATTCCTAAGATATTTACTTTACTTTTCTAATAATCACAATGCTTTTGAACATATATGTACAGTGTAATGTGAATACCATCTTTATTTAGCCTTGACATCTGACGTGAGAATAGTTGATCTTGCCTAGCCGGATTAATAAAATGAAAATAAAGAGTACTTTATGCTCTACGCACTTTTATATACGCGAATGCCATTCATAACGTATGATAGTTAATAACTTTATCGTTAACTCGTATCGTCATCTTTATGAATTACAACAGGTGCGCACGCCTGCAGCAAAGCAGGCAATAGACAGATGACTGAAACGCCCAATAACCTTTACGGTAATACTGCCCTTTGTTTTATTTATATACCTCACAGGCTTACTTCAACGTAAACCATGAAATGTTGTCTGCTGCATGTGGGTAGTTTAATTCATGTCTTGATCTATTTAATAAGATTACATTCCTATATCTTCTTCCTGTTAGTCGAGATAAACATTTGCAGAAATTGTCTTATTGTTTATCTTATTGTAGGCACACGGAGAATATGAGAATACCGTAGACTTTGAGTTATAGTGAAATCTTTTAAAGCTTTCAAATTACGTTCTCTTTGTACGCTTAACATATAAAAAGTGAATGACGATGTTCCATTTAACAGAAGTACAAGTTCTCCAAAACTCACACAAGTTCTCCAAAATGGTTCATTGTACCAAAAAATAAGACATAAATTATGTATTTTAGCAAGATCTACATTTTTTGTGCAGTTAGATTTGGTCTATCTCATACAGCTTACCAGTTATGCAAAAGCCATCCAGAGTAAATAGCACTGCATGGGCTATGGCCAGAAAATTCAAGATACACATTTCATTTGTCATAAAAACATCTCAAAGATGGCATTGTAATCAAAATCGTTAGTCATTTCCAAGAAAATAAACATTTTTGAAAAATTTTCCATGTGAAAGGTAGTTTACGGTGGAGTAATTTTCTTCAAAATCTTCGTGTTGGATCCTTGAAAGATTTTAAGCTGAAGTACCTGGCGTAGCCCTGGTTTGAAGATTTATCCTTACAACTTTTAGGTTTAAGTTGCACTTGCCCAGTAGCTTTATGGTGCTCTGGAGATATTTAAAAGTATTAATATACTTAATTAAAGCTCTTAACATACTATAAAGAACAAAAAGTAAAGTAAGCGACTAATAAAAACACTGTGCTAGAACAGTTAAATCACCACAAATACCACGAGAAGAAAAGTGAATAGAGAAAAATGTGTGAATGTAATACACTGCATGTTAAACATTAGAAAAATGTATGAGTTTTTTCTTGAAGAGTGTGTAGAGAAGAATATGATGCGTTACATAAAAGAAAAGTGAGTAGAGAAAATCGTATGAATGTAATATGCTACATTTTTATTTCAAAAATAGAAAATTCTATGAGTTATATAGGTACTGAACGGTGAGTAGAGTAGCACATGTGAATGTGTTACATAAAAGAAAAGGGTTTAGCAAAAACTATATGAAGTCAGTATTTTATGTGCATATGTATAGTACTTTTATATACAGTGCGTTCGTAGATCTACCGGACCGTCCCGCGGTGGCGCCATACCCAGCGACGGCCGGCGCACCTTCCGCTAGAGTTACACGTAAAGGGCCGGCAAGCTAAGCTCGTATACAATCCTACTAAGAGATGCTTGTACTTCAAAATTTTAAGTCAATCCTCTTTGTCATTTGGAACACCAGCAGTGCACAGCGATCATTGCACCCTGACCTGCAGGCGTTTATAGTAGGGGAGCCCACGATGCTACTTGAGGGTGGGGACCTATTGGATTTTGAAGATTAGATGGTGGAAAGAAAAAAAGGGTTATATGATGCATATCCTTTCACCAGTGTGGGAGGGTCTACAGGCTTTAAAAAATGAAAAAACCGCTGTTTTAAAATACTTGTGCACGTCAAATTATTATATAGATGGTTCAGTTTGGTGTCCTAATCGTACTGACACATACTCTGACGATTATTTGGAGAGACTTACTTAATATGACACTTTGAGTAAAAAAAATTGCATAATCCTTTCTAAATCACTGAATGTGGCAAACAAAACCATGTGCAAATAAATAACAGTGTATTACTCAGCTTAGGGAACAAAGTATGACATTCCGACCTGGGTAGTTTGACACCTGAGTCGAGGTGCGGAGTGGGGCATACATATTTCACTGCAACTGTAGGCTGTAAAATTTATAGATGAGTATTGTTACTTCGGCTTGTTGAAATCAGCAGATTACATTTTTTCCCATTATCCTTGAATTATGTTTGAGTCAGCGAGGTTCAAACCCGAGACCTTCCGAATGCAAGTCGCACACCTTGGTTAGTTAAGAAGACACCCTACAAAGTATTCAGATAAATAATCGACAAAACAGCGTTGAATACAGTGGTAACCTGTGTATAATGGTAGAATTGCAAGCGAGGAAACGTGGCCTCCTAGTTGTAACACAATGTACCTACAGGCTCCATATTACCTCAAGCGACAACACCGTCCCAGCGTGGTTAGGAGGCAGTGGAGGATGCAATACTTTGAAAATTTATCGCCATAATCCTCGATCGAGTTACAAATGATAGAGTAATCAGCCGCCTGCGGTCGTCCGCGCCTCTTCCTCGAGGAAGTTAATATTTGAAGTTGAGGGCATGCTCGGAGAGGTCGCGGCCCGTGATTTATGCAGCTTGCAGACATCGGGTTAGTTTCACCACCTTTTACGAGCTCGTAAAAATGGCATGTTCCATCACGTAGGTACATGTTCTGGTTCGTGGTGTGCTTTATGGTTCTCTGGAGCGCTCTTTGCACTTGAGACACGTCTCGTTCAAATGGTAACATGCCCTATATTTCTAAACACAGCTCATGGACTTATGGTCCTCAAAGGTCTGCACGGGATCCGGGAAACGCTAGGATCTAGACTCGACACGGCTGCGGGCTTAAGATGAATAATCTGCACAATATGATTACAAACGCTTATTCTTATATCCATGTTAATCGAAAACATTTCTAAATGCATATTTTCTTGCAGATACGAATACAACTAAAGCAGCGGAGTAGAGTACAGAGGAATCAGCTAATTGGAATACCCCAAAAACCAACGAACGCATGGACGTGAAATGATCCGGCAGACTTTAACGGCGAATTTCTTATGTTGTGAATAACAAGAAAGTCTATTACCAAAATATTGAAAAGTTTATAGCTTTTAGAAAAAAAATATTTTTATCAAAAGAAATTTATCATCACCTGGATGAAAAATTATTCACTGAAGGTTCTTGATTTATGGTTATATTCATAGAAAATTGAATAAACAACAACTTTTTCCTTTGGCGTATTTCAATAGATTCAATGGTTTTTGTGTAAATTAAATTATAAAACCCCACAATTTACTGCAACAAAAGGCAACAAATTGTGGGTTCTTTTAAATTTAATTTACACAAAAACCGTTGAATCTGTTGAAATACGCCAAAGGAAAAAGTTGTTGTTTATTCAATTTTCTTAGTAGTGTCAACTATTCGGTAAATATAATAATGGTAAGGCTAGCGCCATCATTGGTGTTATTGCATCTGTTATGTTGCCACAGAAACCATTGTTTAGTACTCGCAGCGATAGATTTTAAAACAATATTTTGTTTAGCTTTACAGGCCGCGCCGTGAGCGAGCAGTTAGACCGCTTGACTCTCACCAAAGCGACCCGGGTTCAATCCCAGGCGTCCGCATGTGGAATGCGTGGTGGACACATTGGCGCAGGGGCGCATTTTCTCCAGGTTCTCCGGTTTCCCCCGCCACCAATTGCTCCATCATCACCACGCCGTCATTTCATATCATCCGCTTCCTCGTTCTCCCAGTGGGCTTCGGGGTGACCACCAAATGATCAACTCTGGTTACGAAAACCACATATACAGGCCGAGAGTGCTCGGGGCACTGGCCACGTCCCATGCTCCATCACTGGACCCCAATCATGACGCCTATTGTGAGCCAAGGTGGGGGATCCAGAGGTCGGGCGGTAGGCCACCCTAGAAGGACGGATTATCATTAGCTGAATCAGGGGTGCTGACGGTTCATATTGTTCTACTGAGAAAATGAGAGTGCAACAATCTTCATTAGTGTTTTTTTTTTTTTTTTTTTTTTTTTTCCCCTCTTTGTCGTAAGCACTGTGTCCTGTGCTAAACACGTCTTGCGCTGCAAATAACTTCCTTTTATAATAAACCTTGGAAGTGAAACAAACAGATTTTATTGCATTATAGAAGTGGAGAAACGTTTTTGGCACTTTCCTCTTCAAACGAAAGCCTCACAGAGACTAAAGATGATAGTTCATGATGAGTTTTCATCGTTTTTCGAGTTAAACCGATTTATTGAAGCAACTAGGCGAGGAGATGGGCTGGGCGATAGACCTGGAAGTCCCGCTCTGTTGTTAACATACTGTCAGCGAGTGTAAAGACATTTCCTCATGATGAAGACAAGTGAAGCGTCTCCTGGAGGCGGCTACTGATTTACTGCTCGGTTACCGCCCTTCTCGACACCGGGGGTGGCCGAGCGTATAGCTGTGCCTGCGGCTCTGATCTCACATCATATGCTCTGGTGGTTCGCAGAATGGAGATGTTCTTCCATGACCCGCCCCTTCAGACGTGCTCGTCTTGAACGTGGCATAAATTATAAGTTAGGAAGTACCCTCATATCATTAACCTGCGGGACGTTTGTTCTAAAACAATCAAGAGTTCCGTGCATTAGGACAAAAGAGCATAGAAATATCGAGGACTGAGAGTAATAAACGCAGAGAATTCATTCGTGGCATATATTCATCTGATTCAATTTTTCAAAGGCCTGGCGCAACATAGACGTAATTTGATGCTGTAAAACAAATGTAAGTTATTAAATATGACTAAAGATAATGCAAAGTTTAATCCGTAGCGTATGTAATTACAAAGTAATGGATAGGAAGCCTAACTAGTTGTTCAATAAGGGTGCTAAGGCATCAAAGTAGCCTTTTTCACTATGATCGAGTTATACAGAAATCTACGCCATGTTATCTACAGTACCTGGGTGACCGAGCTTCGCTCGGCGATTTTCGCCTCGGCTTTTGTGATTTTTTTTTTTTTTTTGTTTTTTTTTTTTTTTTTGTTTTTGTAATACGTTGCATTTATATTTCAATTATAGAAAATTATATGAATTGTATGTTGAAGGGCAAACAGGGGATATATGAATGTGCTACGTAAAAGAAAAGCGAGTAGAAAGCCATTTGAAAGTACATAATATATTGTATAGTAAAACTGTTATCATAAAAACTTTCTTCAAGGAAAAATACATATACGTGCCGAATTTCGCGTGATATGATATGAATTGTTTAAAGAAAAGTGAGTAGAGAAAGATGTGAATGTGTTACCTATAAGTAAGTAGAGAAATCACTGTGAATGTAATATGCGCATTTCTATTTCAAACATACAGAAAATTGTATGGCATTTGTAGAAGAGTGAGGAGAGAAAGAGATGTGAATGTGTTACCTAAAATTGAGAGGGGAAAACAGGGTGAATGTAATAGTATTTCCATTTCAAACATACAGAACATGGTATGACTTACTTTAAAAGCGAGGATAAAAACATTTTTTTGTGTAAAATCACGTTTTTTTATGGAAAATTGTTTATAGAAGAGTGAGTAGAGAAAGAGATGTGAAAGATGTGAATGTGTTACCTAAAAGTGAGAAGAGAAAACAGTATGAATATAATATGTAGCATTTCTGTTTCAAACATACAGAAAATTGTATTACTTAATTTAAAAGTGGGGATAAAATGGTCTGCTTTGGTGTAAAATCACGTTTTTTATGGAAAATTATTTATAGAAGAGTGAGTAGGGAAAGCGATGTGAATATGTTACCTAAAAGTAAGTAGAGAAACCACTATGAATGTAACATGCAGCATCTCTATTTCAAACATACAGAAAATTGTATGACTTCTTTTTAGAAGAGTGAGTAGAGAAACCACTGTGAATTGTGTTACTTAAAAGTGACAAGAGAAAACAGTGTGAGTGTAACAGTATTTCTATTTCAAACACAAAGAACATGGTATGACTTCATAAAAGCGGAGATAAAAATGTTCTTTGGTGTAAAATCAGGTTTTTTATGGAAAATTGTTTATAGAGGAGTGGGTAGAGAAAGATATGTGAATGTGTTACCTAAAGTGAGTAGAGAAAGCACTGTGAAAGTAATATGCATGTATACAAAAATTTAATCAAACCTTTAGAGTCGTTTCTGAAATACGGGGAATATATATACAAGAATTGCTCTGTGGAAGCGGGAATAAAAAATGTTATTTTTTATGTAAAATCGCGTTTTTTCGGGAATCACACCTATATAGATGAACTTAAAAAGCAAAACCCTATCTGAATACAAAATTTGATGGAAATCGTTAGAGCCGTTTCCAAGTTGCTCGGAATATATAATTGCTCGTTTAAATATATAAGATGTAGAGGTAGAGGTAGAGTATAGATGGAGGGGATTCCACACTGAGCCAACTGTTTAGGCTATTGTATGTCAGGTCCATTGAGGAAGGGATGATATGAGAGCATTCTACGGGGGACGGGGGGGGGGGGGGGGGGGGGAGGTTGAACCCGGCGAGTACACTTTGACCCTGAAATTCCGGATTGAAATGAAGGCAAAATGAAATTCGTAGGATATAACTACCCTTACCAACATTTGTCTGATGACTCGGGTAAGTCCAAAAAAATTAAAAAAGAAAAAAAATTAGTTAGGAAGCTAGTACGGGGAATACAACACACGACCTCCTGAAGGGGAGCTCTAACATTTCCCAGGGCTGTTTTTCTTTTCAAGCTCCATGGGTTTTAAAACCAACAATATGATAAAAGTTAATGTTATTTTATTTGCAACATTTAGCTATATCTACCTGCTACTTCTATAGATAGTCGCCGCTGCGGCATAGATGGATTTTGTAGCGCATTATATGATTTATATTATCACGATAATCCTTTTAAATCAGGCATTTTACTGAATTCAAGTTTATGTTGTTTAAAGAAATTTTTATTTCATTAGACTTAAATTTGTGTTTAAAGTTATTTTACAATTGAAGTCCTCAATTTTTCATTCTCCTTGTAATAGAAGGCTGTGCTTTCCGGCACTTCCTGCAGCTCATTGTCTTCCAAAATTCTGTTGTCCTCACTATTGTTCCTTGTGAGGAAACATGAAAATCAGATAGAGCTATGTCCGGGCTGTATGGTGACCAAACTGTGTTCACTGTGTTTTCTATTAGTCGGACATCTTGGAAATCCATCTCGCATACAATTTGCTGTACTGAAGGATCTGAGTCAGTTGGTGTATGAGATGACCTTTAAATTATAGAAAACGAATTGTTCAGCACAGAAAAATTGCGAATCGAGTCACCTGATTCACTTGCTGAACCAGATTATCAGTTTACACTCGCTTCGTTCCCTGACCGCCTGCATCATTGCCCCACTTTGCCGGAAGTCATGGAAGTTTCATCCTTCATGTTACTCATTTGTCGATGAATTTCGGCTGCATTCCACTCATGTGCTTAAAGCAATCCAATTGTAGTACGCAATTCACATTTGGCGGGATACATTATTGTTTTAGACATGCTTAAGTGCTCATTGCGCACTCAGAACTGACAAGTGTAACCTGACACGATCTAAGGCAAACCAGAGACACTGCACAACACATCGCTGTGGTTTCGCTGACTGACGACAGTGCAACTGCAAAACAAAGAGTTTCCAGTGTTTGCACTACCACCCTGTTTACGGCAAGTTCAAGAAAAAGTTAATTTCTAGAAAGATCCGTGCTACCTCATTCTTGATATAAAAGCTTGCCGGACGGTAAGAACAGCTGTAAGCTATACGTTTACGAAGAACTGTAGATTGGGTTAAGGGCAGTAAAAGGCCTATTGTTTTTTGGTTAAATTAGAAGAAAAATAGTGACAAAAAGTAACTGTCACATGGTGTCAGGAGTGGGATTGGTCACATTGTTATTTTGCCACCATTCAAATGACTATATACAGGGTCTGTATCATTTAGGCACAGCACAGATTTTTAAGCTTTAATTTCTCAATATCTTTGTTTTTGTTTGCTTGTTAAGTTTTTCTTTTTTTTCCCCCCTTTTCAGGACTTTTCACTATTCAAAATATCTGCTGGACTACATTTGCAACTTATTAGATTGAAAATCTCAGGAGAGCTTCAAGAGTTACCAATTCATAAATAGTTGTGCATTGGTTAAAAGTGATGGTTAGCGTATTTCGATCGTTTCGGACAATCCACATTGAAAAGCTTAAATTCAATTTATGTATATAGATAATATTTATTTATTTTAAGCACTTTAAAATTAATAAATGCCCTCGCAATAATTATTTAAGCTTAGGTGCTAGGCTAAAGTTGAACATTTAGGATAGTAATAACCGTAGGGTTCAAGGAGTATTTTGTATGACCATTGGAAAAAAGTGATTAGTTATGTTTGGGTATGAATGTAGTACATAGTCAAAAAAGTTGATTCAATGGAAGAAAACTAGATTTTTGAGTTTTCACAGACACATTGCTTTTAATTGAAATCGCTTAACACTTAGATTGTTCGCTAGAGACCTTAGCTTTATCTAAACGTAACACACCTACGTAATTACCCGACTAGGACACCTAACATTGTACTTCATTCGATTGTTTACTGCAGCAAGAAACATCTGTTTATTTCTTGGCTGCAAGAATAACTGGAAGTTTCAGGTCAAACACATCTACGTGCCTAATCTCATTGCACATTGCTAGCATTTGTTTTTCTTTGTTAGTTGTGCAATATTCCTTTACTATTGTGCGTATTATGTTGCTACTTCTCAAAAATAGGAGTAAACGGTGTGATCTAAAAAAATCCCAAGGATTTGGAAGAAGTGCATCATCTGCCTTAACCGTGGTTCACAATTTGTATGAATCAAATGATTCCAATTCTGAAGATAAACTGAAAACGAGATCTTCAGATTCATAAACTGATCATAAAGAAGAGGAACATGGAAATATTTTAAACTAAATGAAGAGAGGGTTTAGACAATTTTGTGAAGTCAAAGTGAAGTGTAGAAAAGATTCAATTTTTATTTGAATAATAGTACACACAAAATAAGGTTGCTGGATCTCAAGCTTCCATGAGATATTTTAAATATTTTATCACTCTTAAAATTGCCTCCTTCCTGCAGTTGGAGGTTTCAGTCTCGCAGCCTCACAGAGCGAGCACCAGGATAAGCCCTAATGATCCAGGATCTTAATCTGTTTTTTATCCGGGTCCGCTAGGAGATTAAACAATGTACCAGGTCGAGGCGTTCCTCCACTGCATAGTGTAACATGAATAATTTGGCCCACCCTCCGCCTGGGCACGGAAATTAATTTACTGGTCTATATCCACGGCTTTTATTTTTTAATTTCGAGCTTGCGCCATGAGAATCAACATTTAATAAATAATTGTGGTAAAAACGTGGACAGTTACAAAGTGCGATATTGTGTTACACGGTAGAGGCGGGCTGAGAAATTAATGGACCACTTCACCATGGGAAATGGTCCGAGATCAATATTTGTGTGAGGTGCACACCTTTAGGGCATGGCAGTGGTGCCAACCTCTAATGGACAAATCATTGCTATTGCTTTTATGTTTCCTTCGCGCTCGCCTCGCATTTAATTAAAACTCAAGAGGAATTAATATGTAACAAGGAGGTCCTCAGACGACCTTATGGCCCACGGCCCTCCTCTTGTAATACTGGCTGTGTTGAGAGTTCAACGGAGCTTAAATGATTCCTGCAACGAAATATGAATAATGATAATGATGATAATAACAATATATTTGAAAATAACATATGCTAATGAATTAGAACGCAAGATATTATTCTTTGTCCTTACTTTATTTTATTAACTATGATGTTCAAGATCTGTTGCGAAAGTTTCTGAAGAAACGTTTTAGGTCCATTGGCTGCATAAAAGTTGATGATATAGCACTGCTAGGAAGAGAGTGAACATCCTAAGGAATGTACTAAGGAAGAAAAAATAAAGAAAATCATTGGAGACACTTCTGTAAAGGTTGGTTTAGGGTATACAGCGGACCCAAGTAATTGAGTTAAGGATTCCAGGATTCAATTATGATGATTATGAAATTTATTTGATTGGACACGAGTAGGCAGGCGCGCGCACATGTACACGCACAGACATTTTTCTTACAAATTCTTTTAGGAGGTTTCAAGAGCCCGGAAGCATGTATTTACGGTGAAATATCTATATCAAATTCTTGCGTAGAATGAAATAATTTCTTACTTACTAAACCCAAGCTGGAGAAATATAAAACTAACGCGTTCACAATATAGGAAGTTTCTATTGTTCGAGGTGGCTGAAACCATTATCGCAGCAAACTACATTAAAATATGTTTATATGTAAGTGTCACTACTCACTCTTGTACACACTATTCTAAAAAACATAAAATAAAATAAAAAATAATAATAAAAGAAACCATCTATTCCTCTATTTCATGTTAATCAAGGTCAATGTTTGTAGAATTGGTTTTGTTACACACTTCATTGTGGGTACAATAGGAATGGGCGAATGTAGCGGACGTAAACAACAATCAAATCTTCTAACAGCTGATCACTATGTGATGGCTTTGATATTCCTTCCTTTGTATGGCTATTCTCCTATTTGAGAAAGCAATAAGTATTGGAAAATTCAAATTAGTAACAAAGAATTTGTAAAAAGTGGTTATTCAAAAAAAAAAAAAAAAAAAAAAAAAAAAAAAAAAACTGACACAAATGGTGTGCTTTAACGACATCTGTGGACATTTTTGTGTGGTAAAATTTTATCTGTCTCATATGGTTTACCAGTTATGCAGAAGTCATTGAGAATGAGGAGCACTTCGAAGAGCATAGCCAGAAAGTTCAAGATAAAGATTTCATTTGTAATGAAAATATTTTAAACATATAAGTATTCTAATCAAAATCATAACAACCAATTTTTAGAACATCAATATTTTCCTGAAATATGTAAGGGGTAGATTGCAAAACGAAGATGTTCAAGAAAATCTCCCTGATCTATACTTGGAAGATGGTGAACATAAATGCCCATTTTGGTATTTGATCAATTTTTGGTTTTAGACACACGCGCGCGCGTACACATACAAAGACTACCTTATGCTAAGAAGACCTTATTTTGCATTCAGAGGGTTCTAAAACATTTATTTCTGGTGAAATTTTGATATCCAATTTTTGGATGGAATGCAACACTTTCGCTAATTACTTTACCCAGTAGAGAACGTAAACAATACGCTAAAATTGTGTTTATAACAAGATCTCAAGCTCAATATTACAATAATGGAAGAAGTAACAGTGGAGTGCATCTGGGAAACACCTGTAACCTTCAAGTGACCATGCAGTTCTCCGGGTGACATCCAACAACTGACGGGCGGGCGCCATACCGAATCGCTTTTGCGTCATCTTCGTCAATATGCACTTCTCTTGGCGGCGACATATGGGAACTGGATCTGAACGGGAAAAGCAAAGCAAACCTGAGTAGTGTTTACACAAATCCCAGGGCGTTAACAGAGTTTCATGTTAGTGTTTTTGCTGTGTTTGCACTTGCAAGAGAGAACTGAAGCACTTTGGTGTGCCTTTACACTTCCCACGGGAAAGATCTGCTCTTGGAGCACTTTGTGACCTCTGGCCTTGTACACAGTTGACCAACTTATTCACCTGTGCAGTTAGTCACTCTTTACTTGCACAAATTGTTCAGCAATATTCACAATGCTGGAAATTCGGGCCAAAATCACCATGTTCCTTAAGAATCCATGCAGACCGATTTTAGCATTGACATTTGAAGAAGAAACATGCACATGGGCCACAGAAGAAAGGCAAAGACACCAGTAGGATTATTAATAAGCATGCTGTAATCATTAAGAATCAATGAGTGGAATTTAATTTTGCATAATCTTTGTGTCACTGGTTATTACATTTTAAAGTAATATCAATATTTATACTCGTATTAGTAAGCTTAAGGGTACGGCCTCTAAAGACACGGAAGGAAATATAAATGTAATTATTTATACATTTCTAAAACGCCAATGATAAAGGCTCGGATGTTTCCATTTTCACCTAACCTTACTTAAAAACTAACCTAATTTAGGTATTTGCTTATGTGCTTAAAACTGTTTCTAATTATAATTTCCCTGTTACATTTCCTACTTATTAAATCTTCCCTCCAAATGTTTGTTCCTTTACTGCAACAGATAATATCGTCTTCTTTCTCCCCACAAATTGGGCACATTCCCGGAATAACCTCTCTTGTCATTCCACATAGCTTACACGTATTTCTCCTGATCTTTAATTTCCCTGTAGTACGTCAATGTAATTTTGTTCCTTATCTGAGTAAATAAGATCTGGCTCTCACTTCTCTGAACAAGCTTCTTCCAAATAATCCAATTTATTTTGTTCAGAAACTGTGTTTTGAAACTTCAAAAGGTTATTGTGTGTCCTAATAAATAAAGGAATATCCAAACTGATGTAAGTTCAGTTTCTTTATAAATGTATGTTACACATCATCAGACACCCTCCTGGTAATTAGTCCCATTATTGGACAATCAGTCACAAATCTGTATATTAACGATGAAACAAGTTTAAAAAATGAATGAAATAGAAAACGCATTGCTTGAACGTGTCTACTTTGGATCTGACGTCTTCAGTATGGCGTTCAAATGCTGAACTTTCTACAGCGTTTGTCAAAAACCTTGTAAAATGTTTGTGTAGTATTATATTTTGATATCTAAGTGAGTAAATCGTTATTTCAAAAGGTCAGTTACCAAACGCTTATATTTTAGGTGACCAGAGAACAACCTGTAAGTATTGTATTTATGTGTTCATTACTGCATACATAATTGGGGCTTGCTGGGCCGAAAATGTTGTGTAACGTGACGTCTATTAGAAAAAATTAATATTCTATCAACTGTAATAAAGAACACAAGTTACACGTGGACTGAAGGAAATCGTTGAAAATATTATCTTTAATCAAAATGCTGATGCAAACTCTAATTACGAATTATATTAAAACTCAATCACGATCGACACAAAACATCAGTGTTTGCTTTGGAATATATAACTTTTTTACTGTTTTTTCATTCTAAGGTTTGCTTTTCTTAGTGTAAACTCTTTATTCTGTTTACTAAGGTTTTTCAAGTATTTAGTCACTATGCACATTATATTTACATTAACGATACTCAAATAATAACAATTGTGCACACAATATGTAAATATATGAGTTGATAAATGACCACGTACGCTTTTGATCACATTGACCGCATTCTGATATGTTTTCATTGGGTTATAAACAAAAGGTTTTTCGATTGGAGATACCTGAAGTCCTTTTCCTGCACACACCAGCTCAGCTAAAGGTCACGGTGTACCCCGAAAGGCATAAGTATCGTGTAGAAGAGTACTGCGTCTAATTTGGGTTGCCTTGTAAACTCTCGAGAGCCTCGTAAAACGCGCGAGCCCTGCCCAAAACGTTGTTCCCTTCAAATGTTATTTGTTCAATTAATGCTGTTTACATTTACGGCAAACAAGGTGGTGACGTCACACAAGAGCGTATAGCGAATATGCATTTAGAATAGTAAGCGGATACGATGTTAAATGTCAACTTCCAGGTCGCACTGCCTCAGCCAATAGCTTCGCAACGGGTTCTGATAGGCGTGTCGCTGTAAAATACAGTTCAATATGTATGTGTGGTGCGGATAATGAAAATCCGTGGCCAGGTTGTATCTCATCGAAGAAACCAGATTGACTTTTACATAAGCTACCTGTTTATACACGATCAACTGAACGGGACCCTATCGTAGAAGATGTAGCGAAGGTGGTGGTGGTGGTGGTGGTGATGGTGGTGTTGGTGGTGGTGGTGGTGTTGGTGGTGGTGGTGGTGATGGTGGTGTTGGTGGTGGTGGTGATGGTGGTCTTCGTGAGTGTGGTGGTGGTGGTCTTGGTGATTGTGGTGGTGGTGATGGTGGTGGTGGTGATGGTGGTGGTGGTGTTGGTGGTCTTCGTGATTGTGGTGGTGGTCTTGGTGATTGTGGTGGTGGTGTTGGTGATTGTGGTGGTCGTGGTGTTGGTGGTGATGCTGGTGGTGGTGGTGTTGGTGGTGGTGGTGGTGATGGTGGTGGTGTTGGTAGTGGTGGTGATGGTCTTGGTGATTGTGGTGGTGGTGGTGATGGTGATGGTGTTGGTGGTGATGGTGTTGGTGGTGGTGTTGGTGGTGGTGTTGGTGGTGATGATGGTGGTGGTGTTGGTGGTGTTGGTGGTGGTGGTGATGCTGGTGGTGGTGGTGTTGGTGGTGGTGATGGTGGTGGTGGTGTTGGTAGTGGTGGTGATGGTCTTGGTGATTGTGGTGGTGGTGGTGGTGATGGTGATGGTGTTGGTGGTGATGGTGGTGATGGTGGTGGTGGTCGTGGTGGTGGTGGTGGTGTTGGTGGTGGTGTTGGTGGTGGTGGTGATGCTGGTGGTGGTGGTGTTGGTGGTGGTGATGGTGGTGGTGGTGTTGGTAGTGGTGGTGATGGTCTTGGTGATTGTGGTGGTGGTGGTGATGGTGATGGTGTTGGTGGTGATGGTGGTGATGGTGGTGGTGGTCGTGGTGGTGGTGTTGGTGGTGTTGGTGGTGGTGTTGGTGGTGGTGGTGATGGTGGTGGTGTTGGTGGTCTTCGTGATTGTGGTGGTGGTGGTCTTGGTGATTGTGGTGGTGGTGATGGTGGTGGTGTTGGTGGTCTTCGTGATTGTGGTGGTATTGGTCTTGGTGATTGTGGTGGTGGTGGTGTTGGTGATTGTGGTGGTGGTGGTGATTGTGGTGGTGGTGGTGATTGTGGTGGTGGTGGTGGTGATGGTGTTGGTGGTATTGGTGGTGATGGTGGTGATGGTGTTGGTGGTGTTGGTGGTGTTAGTGGCGGTGGTGTTAGTGGCGGTGGCGGTGGTGGTGATGATGGTGTTAGTGGTGATGGTGTTGGTGGTGATGGTGGTAGTGATGGTGGTGGTGATGGTGGCGGCGGTGGTGGTGTTAGTGGCGGCAGTGGTGGTGGCGGTGGTGGTGGTTGGTGGTGGTGGTGGAGGTCTTGGTGGTGGTGGTGTTAGTGGCGGTGGTGGTGGAGGTCTTGGTGGTGGTGTTAGTGGTGGTGGTGGTGTTAGTGGCGGCGGTGGTGGTGGAGGTTTTGGTGGTGGTGGTGGTGATGGTGTTAGTGGTGGGGGTGTTAGTGGCGGGGGTGGTGGTGGAGGTCTTGGTGGTGGCGGCGGTGGTGGTGGAGGTCTTGGTGGTGGTGGTGTTAGTGGCGGCGGTGGTGGTGGTCTTGGTGGTGGTGGTGTTAGTGGCGGCGGTGGTGGTGGAGGTCTTGGTGGTGGTGGTGGTGTTAGTGGCGGCGGTGGTGGTGGTCTTGGTGGTGGTGGTGGTGTTAGTGGCGGCGGTGGCGGTGGAGGTCTTGGTGGTGGTGGTAGTGGTGGTGGTGTTAGTGGCGGGGGTGGTGGTGGTGTTAGTGGCGGCGGTGGTGGTGGCGGTGGTGGTGGTCTTGGTGATGGTGGTGGTGTTAGTGGCGGCGGCGTTGGTGGTGGTGTTAGTGGCGGCGGTGGTGGTGGGGGTGTAAATACTTAAGAATGTTTTGCATAAATGTTCCTATGTTTTACGTATATAGTGCCATGAATGTGATAATCAGAACGCGCTGTAATCTCTATCCATAAATTAAAGCGTAATATTTAACAAAAATAAGGCATAATTTACATATATCCAGACTATTTATTGATATAGTTAGGTATGAAACGAGTTTAGAACGAAATATGTCTGTATTAGCTACTGAGAAAAAAAATTATTTTGTTTACTTTTTAAAATCAGATTATATTTACTACTCCTTACTTCTTTCTCTATGTTTACCTATGCTAGAAAAAATACTAGTTCTAAATAATGAGACTTCACGATGAATAAGTATTTTAAATTTATGAGAAATGATTTATTTCTGCGTGTGCATATGCATGTGAAACACAGAAGCTCGAAAGCAAAAAGTTGGCTAAAAGCTGAAATTTGTATTTCAAAGGTATGTCTTATAGGAATGCAGGAATTCCCTTTAACTTCAATAATTCTTAATTTAGAAACGGCTTAATAATCTGAGTATGAGATAAGGTCAAAAAATACTACTATGTAAAGCTGAAATTTTCCGCTAATTAGCCTCTGAACCAATTTATATCTTTGTTTAAAAAAATTAGTTCTTGTTAAAACAGGCAATTATGTATCCAATGGTTTCCCCAGGCATTTGCATAAGATTTTTGTTGTAAATTTTGGTTTTAACAAATCTTTGTCGTCGGTATATTTATAAAATATGAAAATCTGTCTCCTATTGGTTAAGCGGATGAAATATTTAACACCTCAAAGGCTCCAGAGGCAATTCGAGTCGAGCAAATTGCTTGCTACTAATGTAAATGACTCAGGCGGTAACGTCTGTGGCCCGCAGTCCGAAGGTCTCGGATTCAAATCCCATGGATCGGCCAATCTGAGTTTTCCGTGATTTCCCTTAGTCACCAAGGTAAATACCGGATTGGATATTTAATACCGCGACCCGAAGTTCCACCTTAAACCTAAAACGATAGTATAAATGAAAAATCTATGGTAATAGCAAATGATGCGCCATCTACCCACAGATAACGAAAGCAGATACACTGGATGTCACTCTGACATCTTCCTTTTGCAGTGGTGGGAAATTTAAAAAAAAAAAAATATTTTGTTGTTTAACGACGCTGTCAATTGCCAGGATCACATTAGCGTTTCCGGTGTGCCGGAATTTCGTCCCGCAGGAGTTCTTTCACATGCCAGTAAATCTACTGACATGGAGCTGTCGTTTTTAGCACACTTAAAAACCATCGGCCTGGGCCGGGTTTGAACCCGCGACCTTGAGATCAGTAGGCCAGCGTCTAACCAACTGAGCCACCCAGACCAACACAGTAGTGGGGGTACAGTTGCCCTGCACTGATCCCTCTGTGGACTCGTGACGAAGCAAGATGTACTAGGTTTCCATGGGGAATTGAAGTCGTTTTGTGTTTAACCCCATTTTCAATACCATCCCATTTCCATGTTGAATTCAATCCATATTGGGATCAATTTGGATTCGCAAGACCCAAGCATAAATAATTCAAGCTTTTATGTTGGTCACTTGGTTTATGTTGGCAAACCTATAAAAACTACGTGTCCTGTGTATTTTAAATAAGTTTTGTGGTTCGTGAATGTTTTTGAGAAGAATATATTTTAAAAAAATACGAACGTCACAGCGTGTTACGAGTATGGTAGAAGTTAGCACACTTGGCGAATTTAAATCGATTTGAATCCGGTAGATGTTTCCATGCAACAAAATTTCAATCCGATCCCAGCGTAGTAATCCTTGAAGGCTAATTGTCCACCACACACTGGTCTATTGATCTACGATGTATGTGCTAACAGATCGTAACAAATCCGTCGCGATATTACTAGTTCAGGTGATGTAAAATAGAGAGAAATTGCTTGCTAATGTATAAGGGACAACACTGCCTAGAAATTCATCATTCACAAGAAATATATATTATGTAACGGAAATTGTGAATGGTAGAGAAAGTCCTATGAGTGTTACGCAAGTTCTATAAGTTTTTCTTTTGCTTCACGAACGCTGTGCACGCATTTTTCTACCCTGTTCTGTTTGACCTAACAGAAACTCTCAGAGTAAGATGAATTAACTTGTCTTGTCCAGTTCCTATACCCATAAAAAGCAATCCATTGTTCGATGATGGTGGACGTTTGCGAGATATCGATATCTCTACATGGTATTCCCTTTTAAAACACCATGTTCCGTGTCTCCCGTGCATCTTGGGGTCAAGAGCTACACTGACCGTATTGCACGCGCACACAAAAGGGGTCACTGCATCTCATATGGGACAAGGGTCAACCTTTGTCTCGTACTTCAATAGTGATATCATCACAGAAGCTTCTTTTTAAAAGCAGGAACTGTTTTCGCAAGTAAGCTGTCAGTTTGCCCGTTTCATTTACTGACAACTTCTTCGGACCTCAGAGTGATTTTTGGTACCTTCTGCAGAAACGTCTAGAGAATTCAAACAAACATTTCACATGTCTCACGATACAAACTACGGACTCTTTTTTCAGGTTTAAGTAGGCGTGGCACAGAAGGCATGACGCAGAGTGAGCTGGTCTTATCATAACGAGCTGTACCACAGAAGTCGACAAATTGGTTATGGCGAGTTCAGGAATGGTGACGTCACGGAACGCAACCTGACATGCACATACGTAATGCACGATTCGAACAAAGGAATTTCGGTACCCTCAGTGGTGGAGTGAGAACTTCTCTAACGGCGTTTGAATGTTATACACACAAGGCTTTAACATTAATTTTTCATCTTATCTAGAGTTTTACAGTTTCGCATATATTTAACGTTAATTCACAACTACATACTGGCGTCAACAGAGCATGTAGAGTTTTATCTGTCAATCGCGATCTGCATTGAGATTTTAAAAATATCATTGCAGACAAAAATTGCTCACACAGACCGAGTGGAGAGGAACATCATATTCCTTCTAATATATGCTTCATAGCAGCATCACAAGCAAAATGTCTAATGGCATTTTGTTCTTTGATTAGTAGATTTCGAAAAAAATAAATGTTTTTTGATCCAATGGTTTTGGATGCGTAATGTCACAAGAATGTACGAAAATAATAGTTTGTTACTTCTAAGATGCGCATAGTGACGTATTTATGACATAGTTTCAGTAGTTATGGGACATCAGAGTTTCGAAATAATTAATCATTTAAGGAATATTCCGAGCAGCTTTTTCTGACGTGAAGTAACTCAGCAACGTCTCGTTGAGGTTGCTCAGGGAACTATATCGATTTCTGGATGTAAATACGTTGGTAACTTGCGAACGCGACGTAGGGTGGTGTAGTGTTTTGGGAGATGAGTGAAACTGGCATTCTGCTTCACCTATGTTCGCACAGTAAAACCGGAAGAACATATTGTACAAATATCCTCGTGAAAGTATTTGAAAAACAACCTTTTGTATTAGAATTCCCGTTTAACTTTACTAATATACCTACACAGATATGTAAGAAGGTTCCTTTGCGTTTTCTGGTTTCAAAACAGCTATGTCGTATCGACGCGTTACACCAGTGCTTGTGTACTTTTGAACGCGAGTTGTTGGAAGGAGCGAGGGTGAAGCAGGGCAAAGTATGCTTTATCCCTTACTGTGGCGTTACGTCATATTAACCGGTACAGATTTACCGACCCCTGCTGTACTGGGACCGAATTGCAGTGTTTTCTACAAGGTCAATGAACTCCAAATACCTACGCCAGTATAGATCACGCATTAAGTTGTGCAGGAGAACGGACAGTCTATACACAGGCGTTCTTCGGGCCGCGTTGGAGTACAATTATCACTCATTTCTCTAACAGCTTAAAAACAACAAGAGTTTAGGTAACCTTTCAGCATACCTGCAGATCTCAGACATGTTATAAAGTAGCTTCCAAGATAAATAAAGTTCCATATTGAATGCAATTAATGGGGAGTGAGCCGAAATTGAAATGTGCCTTATCTAAAGGTAAGGCAGAACATTCTCCCAAAGAGATATAGTCTGATCCTTGATAAAGGCACACTGATATTGAAATAGGATTGCCCGCTTATATTCCGGTCCAAGTTATTTCAGTGCCTAGAAAGTTAATCTATATTCAGCATTTGATGTGAACACCTGTTTAAAACGATTCTTAAGTTATATAATGGTTACTTTCGAGTATTACATTTTGGACTTGATTCACTGCCAGGTCAGCTCACCAAACCTGTCTTTCCGAAAACGAGAATGTACTTTAGACATTGCACTTGTGTGGGAGATACAGCGCAAAAATGCTGTAACTTATTGGGCTTCATATTCCACTTACATATCAGTACTTTAGAACGTGCTAAATAAAACAAATATGCAAATATGCAATCAAATATGGTGTTGAAAGTAGAACAAGTCGTAACAATATGACAACATCCAGTACAGTTACTTTTCTGTCGCTTTATTTTTCTTCTAAACTTTTGCAGAAAAACAAAGTTCTCTTTTACTGATGTTAACACATCTACAGTCTTTCGTGACATTACAACTCAGAACTGTTTTCATCTTGTGGCCCTGACTCACTTCTTTCACTGTCTCTCAAACACTAACTCCGACTATACAGTCACTCAACCCTCGTTAAAACTTCCTCGCTTCGACACGACGTATCTTTCACGATGACAAAACACAAACACAGCTGTCTCGAATTCACTGACATACTGGACACACAAATAGGATGGATGAGAACAGGAAACCGAAACTGGTATAGAAGGCCAAAGGGGAATGAAGAAGAAGAAGAAGAAGAAGAAGAAGAAGAAGAAGAAGAAGAAGAAGAAGAAGAAAGAGAGAGAACACGACCAAGAATAGAATGGAGTGATCATGTAGAAAAACTAGTGAATGAAAAAGAAGAATTTTAAAGCAGCTAAACAACTAACTAGGGTTAGGAAAAAATATAGGAAATGGATCATTACCGGCTGAGGTAAGCCGACGCTCGAAAAGGCATAATGGAGAGGAAAAGAAGAAGAAGAAGAACAAGAAGAGTAGGTTATTCAAATATATAATAGCTCATATTCATGAAATGTCTGTATCAAAATGCAGACAGCCACGATCAAATAGTGTGATATATCATTCAAAAGAGGAGATTCCAAAGAATAAAAATCCACCATAAAAACAACCAAAAGATTGCTATTTCAGCCCTCCAGAGTGCCTTGACAGTATTAGGCGTAAACAAAGAAAAAGAAAATCCAAAAGTGATTCTCCCAGAGTTACTGAGGTAGTAAAACAGAATTTTGATTTTTATTGCTTTCCAGCGGCAAATTATAAGTCTTCAAATGTGTTCAGTTTTATGCGGATTAGTCTGTGTAATAATTACTGTCTCCTTAATAAAGCTTTCTCGTATAAAACTTATCTAGTTGCATTTGTTGCGTTTCTGTAACAGGTTCTTCAATTACATGCAAGAGCGCATTGCCTTCGTCTCCTTACGTACTCTTTGAGATACCATATCAGGCATAACAGTTGGAGAAATCAGCGCAGCAAACGGTGGGATGCAAGAGATAAGTTGCCAGAGGTTAAGTAAGAAAGAGCAGATGCAACGACATCCACCCATCTCTCTGTCTCATAAAGATCTTGTATCATTCATCTAACTGCATTCATATCCTTATTACAACGTTTGTCTACGATATTCGCACGTGAAAGGACTTGAAACGCAACGATTACCAGCGCCAAACGACGAGCCTCCTTTATGAGAACATATTGAAAACAAAAGAAAACAATATTCAAGATGCTGCAACAACTATGCAGGTTAAAGACAAGGTCTGAGTGCACATATTTTCATACTCCTCCTTCTCCACCCTCACTATTAATCCACACCTGATGTAGGCTCGCCCCATTTCAGTGCTGGATTGGTCAATCTCAGTGTAAGCAAAGACATGGGAAATTGGTGAATGAAGAAATTGTACGAAATAGATAAGTGAAGAATTCGTAACATCAGATTAACGGCAATACATCCTGAAATTGAATGAAAATTCGATGTCAGGATTTCACTAGAAATATGTTTTGAGACCCCTGAATCCAAAAAAAAAAAAGTATTTTTAGAGAAAGGTCAGTGTGTGTGTGTGCGTGTGCGTGTGTGTGTCAGCCTGTGGACAGCCTAACTGAAAAACGAAGAGTCGGTTAAAAACCAAACTTGGTATTCGAGTTGTCTTTGAAAGATATGACATCAAAATTTTGAAGAAAATAGGCCCACCGTAAACTACTCTTTACATGGAAAATTTTTCGAAAATTTTGATTTTCTCGAAAATGCCCCTAACGATTTTGATTAAAATTTAATATTTTTAAGATATTCGTATGACAAATGAAATGTATATTTTGAATTTTCTAGCTATAGCCTATGTAGTTCTGTTTACTCTGGATGACTTTTGAATAGCTCGTAAACCGTAAGAGATAGACAAAATCTAACTTACAAAAATGTAGATCTCCTAATCGCATAAATCCGGCAGCAGATGCATTTAAAAAGCACCAGATCTGGTGCCAAAACACCAAATTGGCAACCCTGATCTGAAGACCATCACAATGGTCACTCATTAACTTACGTGTTGAGTGGCATGTTTGTCAACAGCAGAAAGCTGTCTACTCCCTTGTAGCTGTTTATTAGATAATTCTTATCTGAGCGAGGCATTCTTCGAAAAGTATGCAATATCTGTGATGTAACTTAATCAAATCTGGTTATATGCTGCGAACATGCATTGCCCTTATCACTTCTACCGTTGTTATCTACCTCTTCTCTTATCACCTGCGTATCCTAACACCTCGCACCTTGTTCCCCCGTAATCTTTTATCTTTCAGTACTTTATCTAAGCGTGGGTGTGATATTTTGTGTGTTTTTGTGATTACAGTTAGTGTTCTCGTGATTTCAGTATATGGAGTCCTCAAGTTTAGTGTCAGTGGAGATTTTTAGGTGAAAGCACGCAAGCAAGAATGCAGGATAGTGTAAACAACATTCAAGTGTGCATTTGACCGCTGCTAAAATAAATATTGAGAACGTTGTGGACATAAATTCTAATCTGTTATCGGTTTTCAGCCACGATGACATGTTTTAATTATATAATGTGCTTGAAATGATAATCTTAACATCTGTGAATCAACATAACCTCAAATGTAGTATTCTGACAAAACCTGTATTGTGTGCGAAGATATGACTGTGATGAAATGTTAGGATAAAATATTCCTGAGTGACATAGTGTCTACAAAATGAACTACACAGACCTTCCCTTCATAAAGGTGCCTCGGAATGAAGTGTTTATCAGTGTTGAGCATCTCGATGATGTAATGCGAGAGGATGAACATTATGAAAACTACCTTCAGATGAAAGAAATTTGGAAGTTATATTATTATCCTATAATATTCAGTGTCATGTTGACTGTGGGGATGGTGGGAAATGTTTTAGTGTTGGTGATTTTGTTGAGGCATCCAGAAATGCGGACGTTGCCGAACAAGATCGTGATGCACATTGCTTCGGGCGATCTCATGGTGCTGTTATGTGGCACAGTGGTCTACTACTGTAACTTCTATGGGGCTATTCCCTACAACACCGTGGGATGCTACATCACCTTGGTTACAGAGCTAGTGGCAGGAACCATCAGCCAGTACGCCATGGTTCTCCTGAGTTTCTCCCGCTACTTAGCTATGACGGCTGCTCCGGACAGTTTCGCCAAACGTCTTCTGCAGGGTTTAGATAGAGTGCCTGTTCTTGAGGCTGCGGTATGGTTCCTTGCAACCATGGCGTCCCTCACCGATATCATCCACATCAGGCAAGAAAAACGCCGCTGTTACATAGAATCAACAGTCTGGGTTCAGATACTAAGTCTATGCACGATGTGTATTTTACCTTTGGTGCTGATTGGAACCTTCTCTGTGGCAACGGCGAGGTTCCTCAGGAGGAGCATCAGAGGGATGCCAGGGGAGGAATCTCCGGGTATGGAAACTGAGAGAAGAGCCAGGGGTCGAAGTGCAAAAATCCTGATATCACTTACTGTAGTGTTTACTCTGTCTTACGTGCCATATACTGTCGTCAATCTCCTCATGAACTTCAAAGTCACCAAGTACATGATCCTGCTTGGATATATCTCCAGACTCTTGTTACCCTTAAATGCTACCCTCAATCCATGGGCTCTATGCTGCGCCAGCACCAGTTTCAGGAAATATTTCAAATACTACTTGCTGTGTTGTCAAAGCAAACAAATAAAATGATTTCACAGAGCAACGAATTAAACCATCATTTTCGTAATCATGACTGTTCAAAATGTTTACACTCTATTTGTAAGTAAATATACTATATTAATTGTGAGTTAGAAGTTTAATTTTTAGGCTAGAATTGGAGACAGAATTCATGCAATGATTGAGACATCCAGAAAAGTTTTATATTCTATGCGATACAACAACAAAGGTTTCACCGTCTACTGTTTCATTATTCACGGTTAAAAAAATTAGATTTATTTAAAAATTAACATAATATTCTCATTCTAAAAACCATATGAAACATTAAAAAATGCTAATGAGCAACAAATTCAATAACATCCATGATATTTGTTGCATAAAATGTTGATTTTTCGAACTGGAAATTATTGTTGTTTATTTTGCGTTTGTTCATTGGTAATTAATTTAAAGAATTTACGTTATTGTTTTTTTTCTGGAAGCGTGTACCATGTGTGTTTAACCTTAAAATTCAAACATAATAACCTTCATATCTAAGCAAGCACTCTTCAACTTAGCGATGTGTAATACGAAAATTTGCATACAAATTAGTAGTCCTAAAAGCAAATTATTAGAATAACGAAGAAAGGAATACGTTCAGTGTAAAACTCACTTTAAATGTAAAGCTAATTTTCTAATTCTTAGACTCGTGTGGACTAACTTGATTTTGTAACCCACTCTCGCATCTCAGTATTTATATTTGAAAATGTTGATACTCCCAGTTATTTATTAAGTAAAAAATGTTTTAACACTTAATTTGAATAGCATATTTGTCGTCATTTTACCTAAATACGACTTGTTTTATATAGTTTCTTCTTCCGGAACAAGTGAAGACATGTTCAGAATAAAGAGCAACATTTGCTAGCTTTTGTGTTCGTATTTATGCTAATAAGGCAAAAAAAAAAAAAAAAAAAAAAAAAAAAAAAAAATTAAATTCAAAGCTATATTGTGATAAAATTATCAAAAAAACTATTTGTGTACCCTTCCTCACAGATTACTCAAAAAACAGAGTATTATTTTTACTACAACTTAAAGAATTCCACTTAATTTGTGAATTAAAGAAATTCAGCTATTAATGAGAGTGAATTAGAATTACAAATAAAAATATTCAGTATTTTAAATACTATTCTAAAATTTAATTCTAAATGGGTGTGTTTAAGAAGCTAAACATGGAAACATTTGGCCTTTGAAAAGAGAGATATAGGTTTCGAAAAATGTATTTTCGCGATAAGTACAGAGTCACATGAAATTTGACTTGAGAAGTGTGAGAGACATTTTTAAACTCTGCAAATCATGGTTTAGCTATTGCTGCTCTGCTAACTTTGCCCTAATAATTTGAAACCACGGAAAATAATTAATTATACTTCCAAAGCTTTCTTAGTGGATATCATCTATTAATGACCTAAAGATAATGACAAAAAGTCTTTGATTGCACACATTTCCTTAGGCATTTTAATGTTTTAAATACCCAACAAAGTAACTATGTTTTAAATCAGAAGAATCCCAGAATTTATTTTCACCGCAGTTGAAAATGTCAAATGTAATCACTTTACGTTTCCTATTTCTCTTAAGACCCTTTGTAATCTAATATAGTATTAACTAATAAATGTTCCCATTTTAGAAATATGTAAGACATTGTCTAAAATTTGGATAACAGATTACCGCTGCAAAGTTATTTTTGGTATAGAGCCTGGCGTTCTTAATAACCATATTTAAGGATCAAATTTAATTCATGAAACCATATCAAGATTTTTATGGGGTATATAAATAGGAAGGTGACTTTAAAGTATGCACTTTTCTTATATCTCAGCGACCCAAATGCCATATCCATTTTGTGTATAATGAAGTTTAATTTTAACTCGTCTTTCACTCCTTTATACTTGCTATGCGGTCTAAAATGTTATAAAGTCCTTATTAGTTTCTTTGTATGCTATGCCTTCATTGATATACACATACTGTAACGTGAATGTTAAAGTACTGAAGCCACAAAATGAACTGTTTTTAAAACAGAAATATTGTTTTGCCTTCTATTTTTCTTACTTAATTTTCCTATCCATGAAGTTGTGCTTTTTGTAATATACACTATGTATATACTTAAATATTGGACTAGGAAGTATTAAATTTACTTCTTTTGCCATGACAAACCTCAAATTTCATAAAAACTCAAACCTGTTAGGTGCAAGCTTACTAACAGAGCAGAAGCGCATTCAGAATTCAAACTACACACAAAAATTAGAAAAGGTTCTCGAAATTACAAAATTAACAAGTAGTTATTCACGTAAATGTTTAGAAGATAGTGAGAATTGCGTGGAAATGACGTTCAAACTGATAAAATTCACATGTTTGAAGTACTCTGGGAACTGTTTTTATAAGCCTTCCAGATTAGATTAGGTAAATTGTTACAAATTAATATCATGGATGTACAGGGAGTTTAAACTGAAATTACATATAAATTAACAATCTCTGCGTGTGCTATAGAAAACGCACGACTTTCAAAAGCAGTAATAGCAATTGAGTGGTGCAAAACTTTCTACATATTTATTCATACTTTAGTTTGTAACAAAAAATCTTATGTGTTACACTCACATGATCTTCTCTACTCTACAAACTGTTGTTACAAACACTTATTCCACTATCTACTTCATGATCGAGATAAAGATTTTTATAAATTATTTTATTGCTAATGTTCTCGTAGGTGCAAGAGGAATACAATAGGCTTTAGCGCTAGTCAAAGTTTTTAAGAGTGTTCGTTACATGATGAAATTCCATCCCTTGCATGACCAAGAGAATAAATGAACCTCCCATTCGAGAACGATCTATAAGCTTTGTGAAATTCTGAGAAATGACAGTATCTTCGAGATGGGTTATTCACAAAATTGCCTTTAAAGGAGATCTACCTTTTTTACAGTAAGATTTTGTCTAACTCTTACGGGTATCAGTTGTACAAAAGTCATCAAGAGTAAACACGACTACATGGACTATAGCCGGAATATTCAAAATATAAATTTTCACTTGCTATACAAATATTTTAAGCATATAGCATTTTATCAAAATCATTGTCATTTTTGAGAAAATGAAAACTATTGAAAGCTCTTCCATGTAAAGGGTAGTTTAGGGTGGAGAAATTTTCTTCAAAATCTTCGTGTGTGTGTGTATGTATGTGTGTGTGTGTGTGTGTGCGCGTGCGTGCGTGCGTGTGTGTGTGTGTGTGGCGCGTGCGTGCGTGCGTGTGTGTGCGCGTACGTGTGTGTGTGCGCGTGCGTGCGTGTGTGCGTGTGTGTGTGTGTGTGTGTGTGTACGCGCGCATGCGTGAGTGAGAGAGAAAGAGACCAGCTTAACTGACTGACTGACTACCAGATGGCAGGTCAATTATACACCGCACTTGGTGTTTTAGTTCAGCATCTTCGCATAAATAGACACGAAGATTTTCATGAAAATCCCTCACTTCAGTAAATGAATTATTTTCAATAGCACCTATGTAAATTAACTGCCCACATAACCAAAAATTACACAGTAAAGTGAAATATATTTTTATTTGCTATGTTTAGCAGCTATATTTAAGTTCAAAGGTGATGTTAATGCCATCTATTGAAATATTTATCATAAGTTCCACCAGTTGATGTTTCCAGACTTTCATCCCTAAGTTTCTTGATCTGCTTCTTAGAGAAAGCCCATGATACATTTAAAGTTATAGTTATTCAAAGCTACACGCAATCTGAATCGAGAAGAATCACGAAACAGAAAATATCAAATTTGTCATTTTACACAACGCAGTTCCCGTATGTATGTTGCAAACTGAAGTCACCCGTTGCACATAGAAAGTATTCTAAATGTTAAAGGAGTCTATAAGCCTATAAGCCCTCATGAGAAAACTCTTGCAGACCATAACAAGCGACTGGCGACACATGGACCATGCCAGCACTGGTCTAGCCGGGCAGGAAAGTCCGCAGATCCTAGATAAGGACTCCGATGATGCTGTGGGGCGTGTTGGACCCGTGCGGGGTCAGGGGGTTCAGCCTCCACTATCATCATTAGCCACACGAGGAACAACATGTGAGTCATATCTTGCTCCTTGTCGCATTGTCCGCCAGTGACAGCTGCCTATGATTCGAATTTCACTACAGGCCTTGCTCTTACATCTGATCAAGCACAGAGGAGTATTGTACATTTTGAAGTTCTGAACACATCCTCAAGCGTGATATACCCGGCGTTGTAATGGAGAAAGTAGAAACAACTACCTCTTCTTTTTTATCTATTGTTTACCTTCCGCCGAAAGCATAATGTCCAAACCCAACCTCACAACCCACTCACATAACTAACATAACATAACTAAAATGTTAATATTTTTGATGTTGACCTGCATCTTCGAAGGAATGGAAGGCTTTCACTAAATTCCTCCAAACACACACGGAAAGCATTTTTGCCATTGTTGTTTTTATAAAACACGTCTCAGAAGATGTTCGTCAGCCAATAGAATTTGACATATTCAAAGTAAATATTGGAACGCACGTCCATTACGATGGCTTTAAAGCTCCCTTCTAACCCTCACCAACGTGAACCTCAGCCTGCCAGTAGCTCGTCGTCGTCCATTACGATTAACACAAAGAGTGCATCGGCGTGCCCTATTCTGCCGTACTCTCGCACATACACCAGCCATTTTTCTGGTTTAAATGTTTGTCGGTCTAATTTTGAATAGTAAAGCTGGAATTAACTGTAAACAATGAGATGTTTGTGTTTTGTTTGTTTTGGATTAAGATTGTGTGCCGTATTAAGGTAAATGCAGTACTAATTTAAATTGTTACACATAAACACACACACACACACACACACACACACACACACACACACACACACACACACACCAGAACACGTAGCTAAGATTTTACTGTATTACTCTCACTAAAAAGTGACTGTGTATAAAGTAGTTAGATGCCAAATTCTATTCCTCAAATGGACCCTTAGGTGTGTTGAGCTTCCTAAGTGCACTTTAAAATACGATTTTTAGTCTTCAGGTAAGCCGATTATATACCTGAGCACAATTTATTCACCAAAAGTCTAAATTTCTGAAAGGGACTTACGCCTATATGAGTAAATTCACATGGCTAGAGAAAACTTTTTCGATGTCTCGTACAATTCACCAAGGAGGCTTCATGTGTTATGGAATTCTTCTTAAAATATCCATACAGATAATGTCCGTAAAATGATTTTAGACCAATACAACTAAATGTAAGCACAAGCATATGCGCAAAGCTTGAAAATCGCTAAATACGTTTAATTGTATAAACCATATGTGATACAACAGGGAGTTATAGAACCGTAACTGTGAACCACTTCAGGGCCACTAGGTTGAAGAAAGCTTCAAGAAAGAATTATTTGGACCATTCCAAAGCTGAAAGTAATTCCTAGAAAGCAGTGAGAGCTCGAAGCAAGTGATTGTAGGTTAGGACAATAAACAGTTCATTCTTCCAAACAAAAGTCTGAAATTCGACCGGCATCGCGATCTGTCGCCATATTGGGTACCAATAGAGAGATTATCTCGCCTTGTTAATGGCATTGTCTCGAGAAAATGTGAACCGCCATTATGGTGAGTGCTCTGATTTGCGATAGGGGTTCTCTGAGTCGCCCTCCTTTACGGTTCAGTCAACCAGGAAACTCCTTTATGCTTCCCATCAATTTGATCCTTGGTCACAACGTTGCCAATTTCGAACAGGAAGCGAAGTTACCTCGATAGATACGAAGCTTTCATCTGTACGACACAATTGATGTGGTGAACTCACTTGACTTTCCTTACTCTTGTACTAACTATTCCTATAAACTGTCATTCCTCTATATTCTTCATGCTAGTCGCGATGAACATTTGCAGAAATTGCCTTATTTCTAATTTTTTTGTAATACTTTGAGCGATAGTCAAATCTTTTAAAGCTGGTCGCTGTATGAAGTCTGAAATTCCGTCTTTTTCCACCGCCAAGAGATAAATGGTGAATAACGACCTTTCACTTGAGAAAAGTTTAATTATTGCTAAACTCACCCAAATAACGAATATCTCCAAAATGGTATATATATATATATATATATATATATATATATATATATATATATATATATATATAAATTCATGTGCTGCACTCGCATTACTTTCTCTACTCTTGTACTAACTATTCTTGCAAACTCTTATTCCTATATATTCTTCGTCCTAGTTAAAATAGACATTTGCAGAAATTATCTTATTGCTTACATCCTTTGCTGATTTCCTTATAAGAGCAAGGGAATATGAGAATACAGTAGGGTTTGAGCGATAGTCAAATATTTTAAAGGTTTGAGATTCCGTTCTATTTGGACAATTAACATAAAAACAATGACAGAAGTATAAGTTATTCAAAACTCACATCAATAACAAGGCACATCTCCAAAATGGTTCACTCTATTAAAAAGAAAAAAAAATTGTGTATTTTAGCAAGATCTACATTTTTTCAACAGTAAGCTTTGGTCCATCATAAAAATATTTCAGAGATGGCATATTAATCAAACTCGTTAGACAGTTTCAAGAAAATTGAAATTTTTGAAAAATGTTTCATGTAAAGGGTAGTTTAGAGTGAAGCATTTTTCTTTAGAATCTTCGAGTCGCATCCCTGCAAGACTGTACTTAAATACCAACTTTGGTTTTTAACCGACTTTTCGTTTTTGAGTTATGCTGTCCACAGACTGGCAGACACACACAGACACACATGGACCTTTTTCTAAAAAATTTTTGTTTGGATTCAGGGGGCCTCAAAACATATTTGCGGTGAAATCTCGAAAGCGAATTATGGGTGGAATACAATACTTCCTCTACTTACTATACGTAGTAGAGAAAGTTGGACATAGCTTGTGTGTTTTAATGGGATCTACATGTCTTGTATAGTAAGATTTGGTCTCTCCCTTACGGTTTACCAGTTATGCAACAGTCACCAAGGTTAAGCACGACTACATTGCAGTAGCTCAAATATTGCCAACATAATTACTTACGTTTTCACGGTCTCACAACATAACAAACATAGTTGGCAATGCTGCAAAAAACGTTCGGTGTGTCATTGTTTACTCTCTTTCTTGGAATAAATGCGCTTCTCCAAGTGGAAGCTGCAACATTAGTACTAACTCCACGGAAATTTCACCTAATGTTCACCAATTGTGAGTATGGATGTTATTAGTTTCAGTACCAATTAAAAGTTTGCAATGAATAATAATACTCTTAACAGCTAACCTCAAATTGGATAAATCCAAAGATCGATAGTAGTAGTGCCAACGGACGAAACCTAAACAAACAAATGACAAATGAAAACGTCGACCAAATACATAACCTATCGAAATCAAGTGACAACGAAAATGTTCTTTCTCCAAGTTTATCATATTCGGCATTTGCTGCCTCAAATCCATCTAAAGAACAAGGCTTATTTATTGAAGCCTACGACGTTTCTATGTAAACAACGTATCACTGGAGATGCGACACATTCTTACAAAAAACCAAATGATAATATTACTGGATTCTCACTTATCCTAAGTTTCCCAAGACAAATCATCATCGGGAGAAGAAAACAAGAAATTCTGTTCCTCTGTATACTCACACGAACGAATTCCTGGCTGCTCAACGCATTGCAACAACACATGCAGAGATGGAACCAGCAGTCTGCACATCGCTATACTCCAACTGAACAGACTATAATGAAACTGGAATCACGATGGCCAAATGTGTTGAGCAAGTTGGGGGCTACATAGAAAAGTAACTAAAAGATGTCAGTTATTTGTGATTTTTTCTTCTTTTTCTTTTTAACGATTAAACTGTTGTGCGTTACTTTCGATCCACCCTGAGATTTAGTGTTCAACCTTTTGCTCTTATTTTCAACACAAATTCTTTACATTTTAGTTTTGAGTCTAAAATTATTTCTACGTGCTTTTGTGACGTTAATTTCATATTTTATCTCGTTGCTCATCGCCAGAAGTCCATTTCGCTCTGGAACCAACAGACAGTGCTGCCTTGCAAGTTTCAAGTTTCAAGTTTTCTTTATTCATAATTTTGGCCTGGTGCCGGTACAAGGGCCCCAGCTTACAGGCTATAAATTTACATTCATTTACAATTTTTCTTTTTACAAGCTTATAGTTTTGGGTATCACCAAAAACCCATACGGTGGCCATCTTTAGGCCACCGAGAATAGTTTTCGTTAGTCGTTTGGTGTCTATTCCTATTATTTGTTGTTGTTTTTGTTTTTTTCCTTATATACATATATACATCTATATACACACATACACGCACGCATTCACCCACACACTCACATTCACATGCTTACACACACACGTTCACTGGGCACACCAGAAAAATGCGTCCCAGCTCGCGCACTGCACTATTTACAATATTTACATTTTCCCGCTGTTTTCCTGCGCGGGCAGGGTGTAGCTCCTGGGTGTTTTCCGAGGCGAGGGCCTCTGCCGTAACGTGTGTGTGGCCTAAGAGCGAGATTGCATGGACACGCAATAGTCGGCGAGCCGTGCCGCGTCTAGAACATTTTTATTCTAGTATGTTTGCGGTGCTTCGGCTCGCCTTTACCAATGTTGGCGATCACGTAGTTTTCGTGGTTCCTAATGCGCGTCCATGCTGCCGTTGCTCTTTTTGCTATTGCCTCTGGGATGGACGGGATCTGAGTTTCGAGGTGAAGAGTTTGGTTAGTGGTACGGAGTGGAGCAGAGAGGATTTTTCTAAGGGAGAGGTTTTGGAGGGTTTGAATTTATTTGAGGGCGGTTTTAGAGGCATTTGCCCAGTGCAGTTAAAAATTGGTTTATTAAAGACTAGAGGAAGAAAATCTGAATCAAAAATTACCTGGTTCTCCAGGTTGGGATTGGGTTGGTGCAATAGCCATTTTGCATTGTAAAGCATATAAAATGCTAAAGGGGCCGGATAGAAAAAGCCGGATGGATTAAAAGGACAACTAATAAAGCTTCGAGAAACGACATTGAATATAGGAACAGGGTATTAATAATAAGATAGGAGAAATGTTTAAGGAAATCAAAAAGCCAGCAATATAGTCGATTTGAACTGAAACATTATTGCTATATCATCGGCAAAAATATCCATAGTTGTATCATACTCTTGTGGAATATCCGTTGGCTAATTTAAAACATACTTCTATGTGCAGTATGATATAATACTTATTTTTTTTATATTATTCCCTTCCAGTTCTCCACAATAAATCAGTTTTGTAACACAGCAAATTGACAGTAAAGTTGATGCTATAAATTCACCGCTTTCTCAGTAACTTATATGTTATGTTTAACACTTTCTGTTTTTAATTAAAGTTTATTAGCCTAAAGATTGGAAAATTCTACAGGGCCAGCACATAAACCTTCCCGTTTGGACATCCCACGAGAGATTTTTCCCAAGCTGAACGAAGGAAACTGAGATTACTTGGAAAGTCTTTCTGCAAGAGAATGACCCTTTGACTTGGAAAGGCCACGTTAATTGGCGTTTGCATCACAAACCGAACTGGTTTGAAAATTAAGTTTTAATTTACGTTAACACACGGAAAGGTCTCCTTTTCCTACAGATGGTGCGCCCGCTCGCTCGCTCGCTCGCATTTAACGATAAATTGACAAGCGGGGGAAGTAAGGATGAGTTATGAAGCTCGTGAAGGTGCTTTCCTTTGTTAAATAAGTTAATCCTCGTGGATAGGGCGCGGCGTGACGACATGCGAGCGGTGTGGCATGAAACGCGCTCTATCACACTTCGCTATTACAACTGTATTATCCAACTCACTCACCCCCTTTACGTTACACCATGTTGCACTTTCTCTTGGTTTTAGTAGGCCTTGCAATGATAGGTCTGGGCATATCGTAATTAAGTTATATCTTAACATTGGAAACTGCGGTTATTTTTTTCAAAATTTTCACTTATTTAATTTTTGTCTCGTATTACAGCTCCTACCAAAGTCGTAGATGTCATTATTACTTTCTCTACCGGTAAGTAGGGGAAGTATTGTATTCCACCCAAAAATTCGATGTCGAGACTTCACCGGAAATATATGTTTTGAGGCGCCCAGAAAAAAAAAAAAAAAACATTATTAGAAAAACGTCCTTGTGTGTGTGTGTTTGTGTGTGTGTGTGTGTGTGTATGTGTGTGTGTGGGTGTGTGTGTGTCAGTCTGTGGACAGCATAACTCAAAAACGAAAAGTCGGTTAAAAACCAAAGCTGGTATTTAAGTTTAATGTCTTTCACGGATGCGACACGAAGATTTTGAAGGAAATAGCCCGGCCCTAAACTACCCTTTACATGCAAAGTTTTTAGAAAATTTTGATTTTCTTGAAAATGGCTCTAACCATTATGATTAAAATGCCATATGTTTGAGATCTTTTTATGACAAATGAAATGTATATCTTGAATTTTCTGACTATAGCCCTGTAGTCGTATTTACTCTGGACTACTTTTGCATAACTGGTAAACCGATACACCAAATCATAATACACAAAAAAATGTATATCTTGCTAAAATACACAATTTATGTCTAAATAAATTTCCTTGTAGGGTGAACCATTTCGGAAATATTCCTTGTTATATGTGTCAGTTTCGGGAAACTTAAAACTTTCGCGAAATAGAACATCGTTGTTCATTTATTTTATATGTTAAGTGCGCAAAGAGAACGAGATGTCAAAGCTTTAAAATATTTGACTATTGCACAAAGCCTACTGTATTCTAATATTCCCCTTGTACCTACAAGGAAATGACCTATAATATAATTTGTAGAAATGTTTATATTAACTAACACGAAGCAGATATAGGAATAAGAGTTTGTAAGAATAGTTAGTACAAGAGTAGAGAAAGGCATGTGAGTGCGACACATCAGATTTTTTTAAGTAGCTATGATTTGTTTTCTCAGTTTTAGAAAAACCGAAAAATATCTCATTTTAAATAGTTTTGGAGATGAAAATATATGGGATATGAATTTTATTTTTCTATATAGGGAAAGGTATAAATGTGTGTAATATTTATAAATATGGCATTGTTTTCATATACTGTTCATCAACAATTGACATGGTGTTTATAACTTTTGAACAAACTGGAAAAAAAGAGTTTAAATTAGCACTATTTAACAACGGATTCAGTCATATGCTGAATGAGTCAGCAAGTCGGAGTGGTGTCTATTATAGTGTACTGTTCATAATGCAAATCGCATGACTGAATGTTGCTGTTTCTATTGTAAGGATGCCATGACTTCAGTTGCCTTGTAGCTTTCATTTTGTTCTGGTGCGAAAACAGATTAAGTAAAAATGGATAGAAAGCACGAAGGATATTAAATAGCTAGCAATTGTTTATCATAAGTGCGGCAAGTTAAGCTGAGATATTGTAATTCTACTAGGGATAACCAAAAAATGTGTGGCACAGACAATAAAAAATATAGGAAAAGAGGCAAATTTTCAGATCTGCGCCAAGAACTTCGGAGGCATTATCCGAATCTTGGAATACGTTTACGTTAGTGTAGGAATCTTGTAAAGAGTATTCCAAAAGAGTAAATTTACTGTATTTGAAAGAAAAAATGAGGCCCAACAAAGTATAAAATCATCTGCAATGTATGCAATAATATATAATTGTAGGGGTTCTTCGAAGAGAAAATTTCAAAATATCATGTCTTAAACTTTTGGTACAGCGTGTATCAGCCCTGACGTTCTACTTTTCAAAAACGAAATTGCGTGCTTATTGTCATCAGAAGTGTGTTTAATTTAACAATTTGTACAATCAGATTAGCCTGGGTGCATAACATTGCAGAAATTTCTATTCAATATTTTTCGAAATTAACATTTTGACCTCTTTCAGAAATTACTGTTAAAATTATGCTGCACTTGTCGTTCATACTCTATTCTGAAGCTTATTATACAGGAAATTGTTTGAACTAGCAAATATGGTCTTAACATAAACTACAAAACCGTAGCCATTCAAAAATTCAGTTTGTAAAACTATAAATTTTGAATTTCAAAATTCATAGCCTCATATAATTGAGGTTTGAATCATTTTACATGTTCAGAGAAACAAATTGGTGCTTTAAAATCTGAAATATCTATATTTTACTTCAGATATTTCCATATTATTAATGTGTATAAGAAACAGAATAAGAGTATAGTATTTATGTTTAATACCTGAGGGATGTTAAACACCTTTTATGATTAGTTGTGCTGCAAGTTTTCTATCAGGAACTGTATATAACATATTTATAAATATCACGCAATACCTTTATTAACACCCTCACTTGGCTGTCGTCGGCGTGATGGGATGCCTCTAAAAATAACAAGCTAACAATAGAAGTCTGTCAATTATCTATGACTTTTCAAACTAGTATTTTGCAAGCATTTAAAGGTCGATGGTAGCGTGTGAGTTGGCCGGATCTATTGTATTCGCACTTGCTAAAGGACGCGTGAAAGGCAAAGCTTTTAATTGCATGTTGTATACAGTTACATAGGCAGATGTCAGTTTTGCTTATTATAAATGAGGTTGAACTTGTATCGATATTTAAATTTTACACGTTACCTTATAGCAACAAGAATGACAGGCTTTATTGGCATCTGGTCTGGAACATTTACTAGCATTAGATGTCTTCTTTCTTCGTTTATCTATTTATTGTTGAATAAATTAGGCAAAGATTAATGAAGCAAGGAGCATAAACTGATCCATTGTAACTTAATTTTACAGTTGAAGGGCTTAGTGAAAGAGCCACGTGGCTTCTTTTACCTTATTTTGAGACAATAGATTGAGTTTTGTTTCCATTAGTCTGAAATATTGACAGAACCGGGATAAATAAGCTATTCTCATTGAAATTAGGGACATATTGCTCTAAACGTGAGAATTTTTAAGGCACTGGCCTAGAACAAACATATGTATTGGAAATAACAGCCTGGAGCAGGTCAGAGGCATCAATTGTTTGCGTTGTGAGGTAGGTTTCGATTTGGTAGAGATATAGAAAATAAGATAAATACATTTAAACACATATGTGGGACCATAAAAAGAACCCTACAAAACAAAACAAAGAAAGAAACAAAACTAAAGTTGTAGACATGGTGGTCCTTGCGTGTGACAGAGAATCGCGGATAATGAAAGAAAAGAAGAAACGGATAATCCAGACAACGGAAATGAGATTTTTACCAAGAACTAAAAGGTACGCTAGACTGGGCTTAATAAGAAACAAGGAAAAGAGGCATCGAACGCCCCAGAAAAAGATGGAAATAAAGAAAAAATGCGAAGATAGAACAGGCGGAAACGTCTCATATTTGAAAAGAAGAAGAAGAAGAAGAAGAAGAAGAAGAAGAAGAAGAAGAAGAAGAAGAAGAAGAAACTGTTTTCAGGTTTAACTTGAAAATCGTATGTTTAATATCTGGTGTTTAACCATACAACCGTATTACATAAGCTAAATATGTAATAATTGAAAAAAAT
The DNA here is from genome assembly GCA_030765045.1 of Tenodera sinensis. NCBI lineage: Eukaryota > Metazoa > Arthropoda > Insecta > Mantodea > Mantidae > Tenodera > Tenodera sinensis. The sequence continues at coordinate 100,100,296 of CM060971.1, forward strand.
GGGTATGATATAAGAAGAATCAACTTATCATAACAAAGCATATAACTTCTAAAGTCATTAAGTTCTAAGTGCAACGAGCATTTGGGAATACAGTAGACCTTGAGCGATAGTCAAATCTTTTAAAACTTTCAAATTCCGTCCTTTTTGCACGGTTAATGTATAGAAAACTGTTTAGAGATGCTTCATTTGACAGAAGTGTAAGTTCTACAAAACTTACAGAAATAACGAGGAATATTTCCGAAATGGTTCACTTACAAAAAATGCATTTCGACATAAATTCTGTGTTTTAGCAAGATCTACATTTTTTGTAGAGCACGATTTGGTCTATGTCTTACGATTTACCAGTTATGCAGAAGTCATCCAGAGTAAATAGGACTACAGGGGCTATAGCCAGAAAATTCAAGCCACACATTTCATCTGTCATAAAAATATTTCAAACATTTTAATAAAAATCACTAGAGCCATTTTCAAGAAAAATAACCTTTCGAAATCTTTTCTATGTAAAGGGTAGTTTCGGGTGGAGGAATTTTCTTCAAAATCTTCGTGCGCATCCTTGAAAGATATTAAACTTAAATATCAACTTTAGTTTCTCACTGACTTTTCGTTTTTGAGTTACGCTGTTCACACACACACACGCATGCACGCTCGCACACACAGACCTTTTTCTAAAAATGCTTTTTATGATTCAGAGGGTCTCAAAACATATTTTCTGGTTAAATCTCAACATAGATTTTTTTCGGTATAACGCAATGCATCCCTTGGTAAGTAAAGTAAATACATATTATATACTAGTATTTATAATTTTGAAAATAGTGGTGTATTGTTCATACCTCAAATGATTTTCCGTTTATGGTAATTCTGCTCTTAATGTGATGAAGTCTTCTCTTTGGTTTATGATGCTGTAATTCTTTTATGGGTTTAATTTAGAGATGATGAAAGATCAACGATTTAGTGGAATTATTACGTTGTTGTGCTAACGAGGTTAAAACTAAGAATGATGAAGAAACTCCTTACGTGATCTTCTGCAAATTAATTGACTCACCGGAAAACCTAACGTGGAACAATGTACGCTATAGAACGCCCTTGAATATTGCACTAACACTGTGGGAAAATTTCTTAAAAGTTCTAGGACAAGGTTTTCGCTACAGGTGACTAATCGATTAAGAAAGGAGTCCAATATAATTACTGCAAGTTATGATGTCACTCCTCTCGAATTTCCTCTCGATAAAAGATCGCAAGTGATTATTGGTTTATCCCACGAGCCGAGGCCGCGGGGAATAACACCCATGTGACGTCATCGTGGAGCTTTCCCTTAGATTTCTTTTAAATAATATTTTGTCTCACAAAGCTTACTACGTGCGTATAAGTGGACCCACCCATTTTAGGGCATAAACGACTTATCTGACATCGTGTGAAGCTGGGTTATAAATCGTGGTCACAGGACACCTGTTGCCGCTTGGAATTTTAAAATAACTAATTTTAGTGTTCAAATTTTAAAATTCTCAGGCAATTATGAACATTAGTTTAAACTAGCGATGGGTCGATATCAGTTTTTCTCGATATCCGATACTTCGATACTCGATATCATTTCTATTTCTAGTTTCAATGCAAAACAGAATGTTGGGAGAACTGTGTAATGCCAATGAAGCTAATTAATTCGGTGCACATATTTAATTAGGTAAAATTTAAAGCCATCACTGTAATTATTTTTAAACTGTACATTAGACATTTAAAAGCAAAATGCGTTTTTGAAGCAGTCAACTTTTATCAGTCATTCGTGGCAAGTCTACTTTGTTTTCTGTCACATATGAGTCCTACTGTGCTAAATAGTCTTTACTCAAGTATTAAGCGGCTATTTGTTTTTTTTTTTTTTGTTTTTTTTTTTTTTTTTTGTTTTTTTTTTAGATTTGGGAATTTTGAATTTGTTATTCAGTAATCCAATGCATTAGAAAGAGGTGACAAATCATAGTTGAGATATACAGTAATTTCTTCTTGGGAACTGTTAACTGCCAGTAAATCGCATACACAATTATTTTCTTACATAATGTTACTGCACAAGTGCCACATTCCTGGCAATTAGGTGACATCCAAAACAAAATAATGAAAAGTTTGTGAATTGATCAATTGTTACGATGAAAAGTATAATGAGCTATAGTGCTGAGGTGTAGACTTAGGTGAGATCTTTGCAGTGGAAATGGACGGAATAAGACACAGTTTTAGGGTATCAAAATTGGGAAGGAAAAAAGAAGAGGTGAGACAGATGATAGACATGGACGAAACAGTGGTGGAGGGAACTAAAAGACTTCAATAGTATGGACACGTTAGAAGAATGGAGGAGGTAGGTGACCCAAGACTCATTTAGAATGGTTACCTCGTGGAAGAAGGAAGCGGGGCAGGCCAAGAGCAACTTGTGGAGAACAGATTCATAGAATGATGAAATGATCGATGACTTGTTCAAACGGAAAGGAAGACAAATGTGAATACACAGAATTGTTGAAGACTCGAGAGGTCCTTTAAGGTATGTAATAATTAAGAGTACTATGTCTTGTCATATTTATAACATTGTTTAACTATTCCTTTTTTTATTTTATACACGAATCACGTGATACCGACAGGGCAGTACTTTATGCAACCTTGACATTTGATTGTTCCTCAAACAGACCAATAATGAACAACAGCTGTGCAGTTTAGTAGCAGAAACAGTGATTGACAGTAACTATTAACAGCATATCTTAAATAAAAAATTAAAAGATAGAACTTGGTAATGCCAGGGTTAAATAGCTTTCGAAGTTGGTTATGGTGTATACTAATAAAACGAATACAGTGCAAAAGTTTTCACTGAGAAAAAGGGGTGTACACTGAAACGTAAAATATGACTAACATTTTTATTTCCTTGCGGTTATTAATTTTTATGTTAGCTGATCGTTTTATTGCTTGTTGTAACAAAACTTGTGTTCAAAAGTTGATAAAATACTCCTTCATTATAGCGAGACAGATGGTCAAGTTTAGGTGTTCTGCTGGAACATTTAAAAACACTTAGCTATTCCCCAGGACGTCTTGTAAAAACAAATCTGGTTCACCTCCCTGCCAATCTAACGTCTTATACACGCAAAAAGCGACAACTATCGACATTTATTTTCTACCCACATGTTTCATTCAAAGCGATGTTCACATTCATTTACCTTCTTCATATTCTTTAGTATGGCGTTTTGACAACTGCTTAAGACCTGTTTCTTGACAGCCAATTACTTTATTTTATTTTTTCTCCTCTCCTTTCTGCCAACGCGCGACTGTAAAACCAGAAACTGGTCCAAGGTCATGTATTGCGCACTGTTATTTTCAGATACTGCATTCTGTAAATTCGTTCAATTATTGATTGGAAACAGATGGAAAGAAACAAGATTAACAGCATTTTGTTGAAAATTGATTTTCTAAAAACCTCTCTAATGTTTTTATTAAATACCATAATGTTTAGGGTGTGTTCATGACAAATGAAATGTATACCCTACTTTTCTTGGAATGGACTGAAGACTTCTTTATTCAGAATGAGTTTTGCATACGTGGTAAAAAAATGATAGAAAAATCTTACTATGAAATATAGATTTCGTTAAAAAAAATATGTAAAATAAACTTTTATGTATTTAACCATTTCCGAGACTTTCCTTGTTATTGGTTAGAAATCCCAATTTTTTTCTAAATGAACAGTTCTTATTGCTTTTTGTTTGTTTCCTCCTCGTGATGCAAATCCAACGCACATAGGAATTTAAAAACCCTCATATAGCGACGAACTCTTAAAAGATTCATTATTAGTTAAGCCTACTGTAATCCTCTATTACCATTCTAGCTACAAGGAGATGTGCAATAAAATCATTTCTACATTTTTCTAAATAAGCTGTCAACACTCTTGACTTCGTTGAAAATCTCAAGCTGAATACAATTCCTATTTTCAATAATTTTATACTACCGTCCATTTTCCTCTAGATATGTGTTGAAACAAATAACATCTGCTTAGCAACCATATTACGTTATATGTCTATGATATTCCATATATTATAATTTTTCATTTAGCAGATTTCTCAATTATTTTTACGAATTTAATGAAAAAATGGCATAAAACGTTGTGTGTAATACGTGTATGATCTTTTCATTGTGTCTTTGGCTCACCTTCGCTCACGCACTAAACATATACTCTTGTCACAATCAGTCGGATTACATACTAGCTACATAAATAACTATTATGGGGCTATTATCATTATTGTTAGTGCGAAGGTTGATCGGGTCCCGCATAAGCATCTCGCTTAGTCCGCTAATGCTTGATGCTGCATGAAATGCATGCGAGTGCGTAAAAAAGATGAATAATAAGGAGTGCTACTATTGCAAGGGATTAGATTGTCCTGTGTTTGACTCTCCAGCAAGTGAACTAGACTGAAGAACGCCGTGTTGCACATTTCATTACTTCGCGAAGAAAGTTAAGTGATATGACAACTGGAAGTAGTTCACTTTAGTGAAGTGACAGAGTGAGCTAAGCAGAGTGTCGCGGATTAAAGAAGTAGGTTATGAACTGACAGAGAAATATGACGATGTCATATTTAGAAACTTGTTTTGAAGCATTCTCAGAATTTCAATGCAGGCATGTGCTGGTTACTCAAAGTTTTACTACAGTCTAGATCGTAGTGTAAACTGTAGGAAAATTATTCCAAAAGGATTTCTCTGGAAGTGATGATTCAATTGATTTATCGGATTCGATGAAGCATAGTGATGGCAGATTTCTTAGTCCTGATTGTATCTTTTTCCTTAGCACTTTCCCATTTTATAATTCGTGCAAAAATTTGTCATCACCACCAGTCCGGTCTCCATTACATTCGAAGACGCATATTACCTTTGGAGGACTCGTGCCTTTTCATACAGAGATTACATACCAATTCGTGTATAGCCCCTTTGGGAAAATTTTACATGTGTTACTTCATGATTTTCTAATTAATTTTTCAAATGTTTATCCCTGATTGACATAAAATCCTAATTTCAGCTGTTGTGAGTTCACTTTTATGTTTCTCTTTGGCTTTCATTTTTAGTTTCTTTACTACGTATGTAAGCAGGGGAAGTATTGTATTCGATCCAAAATTTCAATGTCGTAGTTTTATCGGAAATACATGTTTGAGCCCCTAAATAACAAAAAATGTACACAAAGATACGCGCGCGCTTGTGTGTGTGCCTGTGTGTGTGTGCGTGCGTGTGTGTGTAACTGAAAATATAAAAAGTCGGTTAAAAACAAGCATGGTATTTAAGTTTAATGTCTTCAAAGTATGCGATACGAGGAACTTGAAGAAAATTTCTCTACAATAAGCTACCTTTTACACGGAAAATTTTTCCAAAATTTTGATTTTCTGAAAAATGCTCTATAGACCTATTTACTCTCGATGACTTTTGCATAACTGGTAAACCGTAAAAGATAGAGGAAATCTTACTCTACAAAAATGTAGATCTCATTAAAACACAGAATTTATTTTCAAATGCATTTTTTGTAGAGTGAACCATTTCAGAGATATTCCTCGCTATTTGTGCGGATTTTGCAACACTGAAACGTTATTCAGCTTTTTTCATCTCTTGGCTGTGCATAGAGAACGGAATTTTAAAGGTTTAAAAGAGTTGACTATCGCTCAAAGCCTACTGAATTCCCCTGTTCCCCTTAAATTTTCTCTTGTTTCCCCAAAGTGGTGACAATTTTGGTATTTTTGTTTACATCAAGGTACCCGATGTGTGACGATTTAAAAGCTATTCATTTATAGAATTATAGGTACCTAGTATTGGACATTTTTATGTAGTAAAACTTTTTGTTTTAATCTTAAAGACACAAAACATAAAATCCCATGATGCATCATTCCTTATGTCCAAGTGTTATCATTTAGCCTCCGCATATCTAAAGTCTGAACATACGATAATTGATTAGTAGATACATAACTTATGGTTTGTGCAAAGACTCTGCCTCTTCGTGGTTAAGTTTCTGCCCAAAGAATTATTCATCCCAGACAAGCGTTGTTGTTTCAGGCAACCCCTCGAGGGGCAGGGCAAGACTTGAAAAATTATTGTCGATTATCATCCCCAGAATTACTTCATCGAGACGTGAAGATTACAAATCATCACACAAACAGTTCCCACCCACATGTTGCTTCCACTGAACCGCGAACAACAGCTAATCTCCAGCACATCAAGAAACCCCAATTTACAAAATCCGTGCAAACAGACCCGTCGTTAACATACGCACGAAAACCGTCGCTGGTATCCATGCCAACGGACCTATAATTATCAGCCTTATGTATATTATTCTAAATTAATAAATCAGTTATTAATCTCAGTGCTCGGGGATATTTGGAGAAGGCTTGGAGCATGCGATCGACTTATCGTCTAATTGAAAGGTCTTAGTTTATTGTTTGTTTGTTGTAGCTATCGCGGAGTGTAATCTGTGGGACTAAGTGAATTGCCTCCTCTTTCCAAAAGGGGTGGGGGAGGTTGGGTGCGAGGGAGGAGGGACGTGGATTTATTACATTCATTCCCTCGGACTCACGGCTTTCAGAGCACGAGCTGAATTCAGAGAACCACAGTCCGACTGGTTCATCCTCCAGCCACTTTGTTTACTGGAGCAGAAATACTTTCCAGGGGTTACAAAACTCAGTGCTAGTCCTTTCCAGATACCTATGCTTAAAATAATTGTTTGCATTGTAGGAAATTTTACATAAAGCACTCTTTCTATAATTTTTGGTGCCCCCGCAGCACCTGTCTGCTATGCAAAGCGTTCTGGGTTCGATTCGTGACTCGGAGGATGGGAATTTTTCTTTAACTAAGATTATTCCCCATTCCCCTTAGAACCTGTAAATATGAAAACCACTTAACTGAGCGAACGCCATAGTTGTTGTGCAATTGTACCAATAGATTAAAAAAATGAGTCCTCGATATTACCTTCTATGTTAAAGGCGCCACATAAAACATTTAAACAACTTATTTTGAATGAAAAAACATCTGCTGTACTCATTAAGGGTAACATCTGCCTAATCGTTACCCAGGCAGTTTTATGTAATAATACGCGAGCATCAAGCCTATAGTCGTATTTCATATATTTAATTTAAATAGTAATAATACAATTATATTGGTAAAACAAGCTCTCTATATTTTACATTTTCATATAGTGGCTTGTATAATAATGATGTACTTTTAAGGGCGTTCAACTACTTGGTCATCGGCGCCCTTAGAAAATGAATCATGTCAAAGGGCACATTTTTGTATTAGAATGTCTTTTATATAGTGTATATCCTTTATAATTGTCATAAGAAATAAAAGGCATCATCAAAATCAGTTGAATCAGGAAATGTTCCCGTCTGACTGGTAGCATTGCCACACTGAATGGCAATATTTATTCTCTATCTCAAGAAATCACTAGAACGACGTTGTCCATTCAGGGATTCGAGTTTCCTTTTTAATTCTGATGCTTTTTATGATTATATTTACAATAATATATATGAGTGAGCTTGGCTAATGAATTCCAAATAATTATGTCAGGGATTGGTCGTTTTGACTAACTGGACCTGGCTCGGGGAGTTGTACTCTTCCAGCATTGGTGCACAACACTCTTAATTTGGTGATTCCCAAATTCTGGGGGTGCAGTCCTCTTACTGGCATCGGCTCTGCCTTTATCCCAAATTCTAGGTCCCATTGCTTCCGAGTTTAATAACGTAAATAACAGATACAAGCAAAGATGCAAAGTACATCCCTATTGTACATACTATACCATACTCTAGTATATACTGGACTTATGTTGGACAAATCATTCGTGTAGAAGAACAGATAGGTAAACAATTTCGTAGGGTAATAAAACACAAACATTTATTCTAATGTTCTTCAATGACACAGTATGTATATCCTATCGTAAACGTGGATCAATTACCTTACCTTAGTTCAGTTAACATAAAACAACTGCAGAGGTTAAAGAATAATCCGATTCATGACGTTCTAAACGCAAAGGAAGACCAGAGGATTCATCGTAACAGATGTTTGTGAAAACGTGTGAAAATTGTAACCATCTACAAAATGTTTATTTTCTTATTTTATTTTAAATCCATTATTTACATATTAGTCATGTCGTCACACAAACTTTTAAAATTTATGGTTAGTATTTTTGCGGATATAAACAAGTAAGTGGCTTAATAATGTAAGTTTAGCATACATTTTCTCCACATACATTAAGCAAAAATGTATGAAAAGTCACGAAAGAGTTCAATAAATACAAAAATAAGGCTGTAAAATTAAACCTAAATGGCCGAAATTATTTCCACTCTTTGTTTTAAACCAGAATAAAAGACGCAGATATATGTGTTCTTAGATGGACAACTGGTAATTAAACTCGGGTTCGTCGTCCAGGCATGCAAAAGGATTCAAAATCACCAGCAAGGATTTAACTGTCAAAGCTTTCCTAGGTTCGAATCATCTTGGCGGTACTCAGTAGTCAGGAAAGGACGGGGTGTGTCCAAGAAAAACAAACGGTGAGTAACAGGCCGCACTGCTATAATATTACGATAGAAAATAAGCTTTGAATTTATGCTATTCCAGAAAACTCAGATTTTCCGTCAATTTTTGGTTTTAGCAATCGTAGTTCTGCATCATATCAACCTACAAAATCTGATGTGTTGCACTCACATAACTTTCTCTACTCTTGTACTAACCATTCTTACAAACTCTTATTCCTATATCTTCTTCGTGTTACTTGAGATAAGCATTTGTACAAATTATCTTATTGCTTATTTCCTTGTAGGTGCAAGCGGAATGACTATTAGAATGCAGTAGGCTTTGAGCGATAGTCAAATCAAACTTATGTGGCCCGCATTCGGGAGGTCGTTGGTTCCATCCCCGTCGCCGCGGACCATAACATGGTTTTTTCCGTGGTTTCCTCATGTCACCTAGGCGAATGCTGGGGTGCTTTCATATCTTCTCCAAGGCTTCCTTTCCCTTCTCATTTCCTTTCATTGGCATCTTTCATTTGGGTTGGTAGTGTGGTTGATTCCGGCGTTAGCGGGCAGATGGCATAATTGCTTGATCGTTGGAAACCCTCCTTGGAAGTTACTGCCGGGGCCACTAGGGTCGCCTTGTTGCCCTCTCCCTGGGTGAATGGTATGCCTTCGCAGTGCGCCGGGTGTCACAATCTGAAACTGTTAGGGACCTCCATTCGTCTCTGCTGATTTCGCTGGCACCGCTCTCCGGCGTGCCTTCCGGTCTCACTTTGCTTCATCCCTTTCCCCTGAAGGGAGCCCGCAATAGATCCAAATCGGGGTCGCAGTGGGCGAGGTGTTCCCCCTCCGTATCACACCCCACGCCCCCCCCCCCCACGCCCCCCCCCCACACACACACACACAAACTATGTTTGTCTTATAAGTGCAGGGAAAACTTTATTCTGTTTCTAAATTATCCCTGCTTTATATCCTTTTTTTTTTCTCTCCTATTAGCTATATACAATGTGCTTTTTATGCTCAATCTTCAAACCTAATATTTATAGTCATATGCGCTATACTGTAAATTTTCACCGACGTGTTCATTGTCCTCGGGCTTTTATGGTTACTTGTGAATCGCTGAGCGCAATCTAATATAATATAGCTTTTTTAAGGTGGTAATAGAATCTTGAGAATCTGGAAGCAAAAATACTCAGCAATAAGAATACCTATTGAAGAGAAAATGCTACACAAGCTATTGTTTGCTGACGATCAGGTGATTATAGCACAAGAATACGATGATGTAGGAAACAGAGAAGAATTTGACAAATGGAGATTATAAATGAATCTGGGAAAAAAAAAAGACACATTTTATATGGTATTTGGAAATATAACTAGAGATTTAATTTTAGAAGACGCAACAGAGATCTACAATAAAGATGAATTCGAATATCTAAGAGCAAAATTAATAAGGAAGCAAAACAATGAAGAATACATTAAACATACGAGAAATAAAGGAAGAACAGCTAAGAAATTGTTAAATGGAATATTGTGTGCGAAAAATATATTGAAACAAAAATTGAAATTTACGACAGTATAGTCCGCCTCGGTAGCGTGATGGTTAGCGTGTCTGCCTCCGTTCAAGAGGTCGCGAGTTCGAATCTCGCTTAGGGTAAGTTATCCGGGTAAGGTTTTTTTCCGAGGTTTTCCCTACCCTGAGAAGACGAATGTCGGGTAACTTAAAGCTCCATGGACCTCGGGCTCATTTGTGTCCGATATGACACAATGTTGGAGGACGTTAATTTAAAAAAAAAAAAAAAAAAAGAAAGAAAGACAGTATAATTCAAACATGGAGCCGAAACTAATTAAAGCCTTGTGATCAAAGTTGCTGGCAACCGAAATTAATATAATATTTAACTAGACAAAAATTAGAAACACAGGATATCGACGAAAAATTAAAAGGGGATATTTAGTGTTGGATTTTATAGAATATACCTAAGCAGGTGAGGAGAATGGGAAATGGAAGGATACTGAATAGAATAATAAAATGGACCTAATCGTGAAGAACGTGTCGAAGTCGACCTGGACAAATAGGATGCAATAGATACAGCAAATAAAAGGGATAGAGCAAGACGATTGGGAAGATCGTGAATGTTGGAAAAATCCACGTGTAGTTTTGGGAACACGAAGATGTCTAATATAAAGCAATGACAAAATGTGCGATACTCATGTTTTCTTCAGCTTAACCACTAATGCAGCCCCATGAGAGCTGCGGACACAAACCATTCCGCCACTGGTGCACGAGTCTTGTACGTGGTCAGTCCAGGATGCAAAAGATCGAAGCGGGGAGGGCTGAGAGATAGGAACAAGTAGGAGGAGGTGATGAAATTATGATGATGAAGAATAATAGAAAACTGTAAGAAAGATGAAAGGATAGAGGAGGGAGGAGTCTGAGAAGAGCCAAGCGTGGGAATAGCCGTGGAGTGAATGAAGAGGAGGAAGGACTAGGAAGAGGAGAAAATTTTGCTTGTTATCTTTTCACCACCAGCGCCAGCCAAGTTCTTTAAACGCAGGCAAGACTCGCTTTAGAGAAAAAAATTAACATTGGCCCACGTTGGCCCCAGCACTCCCCCTTCTCTTCATCTTCACCTGCTCCACCCTTCCCCTCAGCCATTTGCGCCGGATATCACGAAATGAACCGCTCAAATTATGTATGTCGAGCCTTCCTTGAATTATTATTTCCAAACAGTTGAAGCTCGGCTAGCGATACACCCAGTGCATCCACCTAGAACCATCCCGATCATCCACGAGCCAAAAAAAGATCGATTGCTGTAACGCCGAACACCTGCGCGACTCTTGAGTATCGATAATAATCGTTCTTTTATTTTTGTTCCTCTCTCGTTCACACTCGCACGCCCACACCGGGCCCATTCGTTCGTTATAGTTTGGGTTAGTTCCGATTTCATCTGAAGCATTGAGATAGGTGTTCGAACATCTAAATGGCCTTCGGGTAATCAAATCGCTCCGTGCTGAATGCGCCCAGGAATGTCTGCTCAGTCTCCACCCAAGAAACGTAATGAAATCTGCGATAGGAAGAGCAGCGTTACCACCTGCAGAAATATTTCCGCTCTCAGAACATATTTGGCATTCTGAGTGTGAGAAAATCAGCATGAAAAATCTTAAGGGTTTTTCCTTCCTTCCTTCTTTCCTTTTCTTTTTTCGCATATATTATTTCCAGAGGTATGACAACCATCATATTGAGCTTCAATCCCACGGCAAGTAAGGTTGGTCACTGGCAACATAAACAGATACGTCTTCTTTGCCAATTAGCTACAATTATTTATTTAAATCCTTCTACCCCTTTGTCCTCTGCAGTTTATTATTATTACTATTACTATTATTACTATTATTATTATTACTATTATTATTATTATTACTATTATTACTATTATTACTATTATTACTATTATTACTATTATTACTATTATTACTATTATTACTATTATTACTATTATTACTATTATTACTATTATTACTATTATTACTATTATTACTATTATTATTATTATTATTACTATTATTATTATTACTATTATTATTATTATTATTATTATTATTATTATTATTATTATTATTATTATTATTATTATTATTATTATTATTATTATTATTATTATTATTATAACAAAATGATAAAACCAATTGGGTTAGTTTTCTTCACTTTATTGTCTTCTAATATTTTGTCACAAATATACACTTTTCTTCTCGTCGTTAACACAGTCTACAATCACAACTCTCAATTTTAAATTCTCGTAACCTTGCCTCAGTCCTTTCAGTGTCTTTTTCATTCTCTGTCTCACATACACTAACTAGGATTTTATTGACAGTTGCAATCAACGGTGTACCCAAATATCGAACATCACCAAACGCCCCGCGCCATCTGTTACGGCTACACAAAACCGCTTGCAAAAGTGTACCAATGCTCGCGCGCAGTTTGAAAATGGTACCACAAAATTTTCCACAAGGGAATGTAGAAATTGATATATTAGTAAGAATTAAAGCGGAAACAATTCCATACACACCCCTAGTTCAAACACTGTATACAGTTGAAATAGTGCTTGATTATGAGCAATTGTGACTGGATGAATTTATCATACGTGTGAAACCTGGGTCCTTAAAGAAACAAATAAACAAAAGCTAATGGCTTTCGAAAGAAAGATATTAGGTACCTAACATATTTGGAGAAAAATAAATATAATATATGGAGAATACATTATAATAACGAATTAATTGAATTCATCAGAGATGAAAATGTCATTAACCACATAAAAGCTTTAATATTAGGATGGTTTGTATAAATAAATTGGACCCCGGATGATAAAATGGTTAAAAGAATATATAAATGAGCTCCAATGAAACCAAGATTAAGGGGCCGCCCCAAAAATAGATGGTTAGATGATTTACTTGGTAACTAAGCATATGAAAATAAAAAATTGGCTTGTTTGCGAACAAAATAGAAAAGTCTGGAAACAAATTGCTCTGTTCTGTTATCCCGAAAGAAGCAGTCGGAGTTACTGCCTAAGGAATAACGCATATTTGGTTCGACTATTTCAGCAAATAATTCAAGAACAAAGCTAATAAAACTCTAAAACCAAACTAGTTTGGGACTATTAAATAACCTTAGCTGCACTTTTATCTTACAAATACGATATCCTTACTTTCAAATACCTTGGAAGTGTAAGTCCTGATTCCACATGATTCTAATCGTACGCTTTTTACATTCCTCTCCATTCGATTTTCTCACCTTAAATCCCAGGCTTTCAAAATGTTGGCAACTACTTCTATTGATGTATTTGGTAGTAGTTCATATTTATACTTTACAGAAGCCATTAAATTGTTTCCCTTGCTGTCTTGTGATTTAGAACTCCTATTATTTCATCTGCCATCTTCACGGTTTCTATGCACACTAATCGTATGATTGTTATTATATCGATAGTTTTAATCAAAGAAATTATGTGTGGAGATATGTTTAATTGCGAATTTTAATACTGACTGCAAGGCGTAAATTGTCAACAGGAAAGCGTAAATTATTATAAAGCTCTTGGTTATCCTGCCATGAGCTAAATAGTCTTTGATATTCAATACATGTCTCACAAAATAGTAAATGAAGTTGTGTTGCATTTTAGTACGAAATATATGCATAAACGTGCATCTATTCTTCCTGCACTTCTCCGTTTCCAGTGCGGTAGTCGCAATGATTTTTAGAAGAAATTCTGTAACATTCTCTGGCGGACACATGAGTCGGGTAAACCTCTTTTCTTTATCAAGATGTTTCAAACATATGAGCCATTGTACTTCGCACCACGCTCGCGTATGTTATAAACCAAAGCGTTCTTGTGAATCTCGCTGAGATTATCTCCTTCTAAAGGTCATAAGAATGCAGCAATAAAACCTCGCAAAATCACAGAGTATACTTATGGAGGTAAACGTATCATAGGATATGATATTCTTCCGCTGAAATGAATAGATCGTAAATCATGCAATATCATTTTTTGTTGCTCTTTCACATGGGACCGTGTGCTGCAATCTATGTTTAGAATGTCTGTATTATGTACTTGGTAATCTGGAGGTACATCCAAGCATTGGAACAGGTTAGGAAACCCAGTGTGATGTTGCAAATGTTTCTTTCGGGTGGTCTGTGCATTATGCAGAATAAATTAAATATGTTTATACTTTTAAGGCAAATACCTTGGTGAAACCAAGTGAAATATTGCCATAATAATCAAGATGCATTTCATATGTTCTGTCTTAATGACATTTTGTGATGAATTTCAATGATGAAATTTTTATCATGGTGGGTTGGATCATTGTTACCGCTTGTATGCGATATAACCAGGACACTACTCACTGTGGACGACATCCTTGCTTTTCTTTTCAGCAAGAAGGCTTCTTTCTAATCTCGTGTATATCAGAGAACCATATCTGCCATTCATTCTACGGGAATGCTTATATATTTTTTTCACAGTTGGCACTACAACTAATGCAGGAGGCTATGAGAACTACGATAGTTTTAGCGTTTAATTTTTGCGTTATTTACGATATTGCGTTATTTACGATTTTGCGTTATTACGTTCCTCTTTTCCATATTTTTTGACTTCATCTCTTCAATTAAAATATCAATCACCTCACTAGAATATTTTACAAAAATTTTGTCTGCCATTTTTGAATGGTCGACCGACTGTTTTACTGTGCATGGATACTTCAGATATTCAGAAACTTAAGCAAATGTTTAGGTTGGCGGAACCGCAAGCAGGAGGCGATGTAATTAAAGCCATTATACTATAATACCATTTATATTTTTTGTATTCTCTTAAAATTACTTTAACGATTGCTTTGGAGTAATGTTTAACATAATAAAATAATAAATAATTCACTTTGTTTGATTCTTTTTTATATTTGGCAAATTTAAAGGGATATCTAAGTTGTTACCACACGAGACATGTGTATATTGTTAAAAGACACAGTTTGTGAAATAAACAGTTTTTGGCATTAACCGTTTCCGAAAGTTTTTGTTTTTTGGTTCGAATTTTAGACCAGCTACACTTTGTTAAATGGTATGTCGCTCTTCATCTTTGTTTATAAAAAGGCATTTCAATGCCATTACATTGCCACGTGATTTTTAAAAGTCTAACTACAACTTCAGTGTATTGTAATCCTATACATACAAGGAAATGCGTAAATGTGTGATGGAGATTTATCTCAATTTATAAAAACCACATAAAACAACAAGCTTTTTTAAGAATAGTTGGTGGAAGTGTAAAAGGGAAAGTCATGTGAAGGTAACATATTAGACTTTTATAGTACGGAATATAGTTTTCAGAATAAAACAACTTCAGTGTTAAAAAAGAGTATTAATTGTTACAAACAAACGATTAGATGCACTCCAGAAGATCTTAGAAATATGTATCTAAGAATATAGCCCGCGTGTCCGGTTGATTGCATTTGATTTGTGATGGGTCCCCACCCAATGAGGGGGCGGGACGCATCTGTGCCCCACCAATATGTTGTCGTGGGGCACAGCATGATAGGATCGCGTGCCATGGCGGAACAGACTCGCCATACATTCCTCGAAACGTGAGTCGCAATTAAAATCCTATGTCATAGTTTAAGTTGAATTTCATTTTCGTGCATCTAGGTGTGTTGTGAGAAAGCCCAGTTACGTAAACTCACGTATACCGATTTAGCCTTATAAAATAGGTCTGTTTTCAAATTAGCAAGGTAAAGATTTTGTTAAAAAATGTCTTTATTTTCAATTAAAATTGCTTACACACATTCTTATAAGTTTTTCTTCCTCTGTTACGCCTGCCTCTGGCGTGAGTGACCCGAATTTGAACATTTTGCCGATTTTTCCCCGCTAGGATGGCTGATCCGGGGTGCACTCAGCCTGTAATGCCAATTGAGTAGCTATCCTGATAGGTTCAAGTAGTCGTCTTAGGGTCGGGGAGTTGGAGCGCTGATCATTCTACGCTCCGCCGTGGCCTTGGCTGCAGCTGGAGGACACAGCGGCCAGAAGATAAGGATAAATATAGGGAGACACCCTAGGGTTTATACTACGTATATGTAAGTAGAGGAAGTGTAGCACTCAATCCAAAAATTTGATGACGATATTTCAGCGGAAATGCATTTGGAGCTTCTCTGAATCCAGAAGACATTTCTAGAAAATGTTATTTGGTGTGTGAACAACATAACTTAAAAAAAATATAAAGCTGGTTTCCAACATTAACACTTTCGATAAAGTTCTACCAACCAAACATATCTTTACATGCAACACTCGTTGAAACATTTTATTTTCACAAAGGTGGCTCTAACAAGCATTAGAAGTATTTAATGACAAATAAAAGGTGTATCTGAATTTTCTGGGATGAGCCCATGAATGCTCATTCGGAAGGAATTTTGCATAATTTTGAATACTAATAAACGTTAAGAGGTAGAAAAAAACTATACTAATAGAAGTGTAGATTTCCTTAAAGCATAATTTATTTCAAAGCTTTATTTTGGTATTAGCAGTTTCCGAGATATTCGTTATTCGTTTGAACTTTTCCATAAGTTGTCATTTTTATGGAGCTGTTGCTATTCACTTGTTTCTTACGATACCATGTAAGTAGTATGCCATTTGAAGGCCAGCATACGCGAATACCACTCTTGCCTTTGCATCTATGACGAAATGTTTAATGTAGCAAATGTTTGTTTCCATTACACATCAGTAACTAGCTCATCAGAATTAGGACAAGCGTTTCCACAAACTAAATGCCAGCAGCCAGGTTAACTGGATTTGCAATAACATTTGTGTCTTTCAGCATGAACCTTTTTGTTTATAACCTTGTTGAGTAAATGCACGAGCTGCATGGTTGTACAGGAATAAATAAGCCTGGTACGTGTAAGGCCACAGTTTCACATTACAGTGTGCATAATCGTCATTTAACTTGTCCCGTTTTACCAGATTAGTGGAACTTGATTACTGGAATGACCCTCAGGATTTGTAGCACCAGGCGATGCAGTGCTGATAGTAGAAGGCAAGCAAGGCATGAAATTTACAGATAAACTCAGACAATTTTTCCTTTTGTGCCTCTTCTGCATTTTAGGGTTTAAGGTGACAGCTTAAGCTATCATAATTTAATGTCAGCATTTCCCCGAGTGATTAATTAATCTTTTATCTTGAAGTTCCTAATGAGGCAATTCAAAGAATCTGTTCATTCTCTTTATATAAATTTATTTACGTATACTGCAACCTCCGCTTAAAAAGAAGGTCTGTGTTAAGTACTAGTGCTTAGTGCTTAATACTTTGGTACCTCACACCACTGGGCGGTCTGACGATTATGTAGCGGCAGAACAAAGTGATTCCAGATAATATTAGAAGCTTTCTATATCCCGGGCTCGCTTACAAGAAATATTGGGAAAATGTGTATTTCCCAAAGAATTTGTCGGCACTTCGTCTCAGCTATTTCAGCAATTTTTCCAGCTGTATTTCACTTTTGGGATCTCGTATGATCTTACACTGGTAGCGGTGAATGTTTAAATAGGGTGATCGCTGAGCGGAGGCGCTGTGGTCGACCACGAGGTTGGTGGCGGCCTCTCTGTGGCGTTCCGGAACTCCCTGGAATTGTTAGTTGTAAAGTTGTAGTTCCGCCTGTGATGAATTCTAGCCGCTTTTAGAGTACTTTCACATCATCCTTCCTCCCAGGGTTAGACGCACAATATTTAACATAAACCACACGTAAATTTAAGTTAGTATCAACCCAAGAACGTAGTTTTTAGGTTTATTTTTAGCTACAAATGAATATGCAACTTCAAAACCTACATCTAACCGTACGACTATTACTATATCGATACTTTGGTAAAAGTTATGTGCGAGTTGGGAATTTTAACATTTAAACCGCCGACTGAATTTGTGTTGGCAACACTTACCGGAAGGCATAAATTACCAGAGAAGGGCGTGGCAGGTGCAGCAGTTATTTAAAAGCGATTTTGATTACTATAAAATGTACACCAGCCCGTATAT
Organism: Tenodera sinensis; assembly: GCA_030765045.1. Lineage (NCBI taxonomy): Eukaryota > Metazoa > Arthropoda > Insecta > Mantodea > Mantidae > Tenodera > Tenodera sinensis. Next base: position 100,118,326 of record CM060971.1, read on the forward strand.
TATATATTAAGGAATGTGGAAAAGAATGAGTGCTTCAATAATTTAAAGGAAAAAATATTTTTATTCCTTGTAGTAAGTAGAGAAAGTATTGTATGCCACCCAAAAATTCGATGTTGAGATTTCACCGGAAATACATGTTTTGAGGCCCCCTGAATACAAAAAAATAGAAAAGGGTCGGGATGTGTGTGTGTGTGTGTGTGTGTGTGTGTGTGTGTGTGTGTGTGTGTGTGTGTGTGTGTATGTGTGTGTGTGTGTCAGTCTTTGGACAGCATAACAAAAAAAAAATAGATACAAGAAATGTGATGTTAGAGCACACAATTTATCTCCAAATAAACTGTTTAGTAGAGTGAACCATTTCGGAGATATTCCTTGTTATTTTTGTGAGTTTTGTAATACAAACCTTTGTAAAATGGAACATCATTATTGATTTTTTCATGTGAGCCATGCAAAGAAAACTAATTTTGAAAGTTTTAAAAGATTTGACTATCGCTCAAAGCCTACTGTATTCTAATATTTCTGCAAATGTTTATGTCAACTAACACGAAGAAGATATAGGAATAAGAGTGTGTAAGAATGGTTAGTGCAAGAGTAGAGTAAGTCATGTGAGTGTAACACATCAGACTTTTTGAACTCAAACTTCAATGTGCCCTTAATTTTGTTCATTTGAATTATTTATAAATAATAACATATTTATATCTTGAACGGTATATGCATCAGAAATTGAGATAGCTGTTCTCAGACCTTTCCTCGTGTGAATACTTGTCTGGCAGTTCACAGTCCTTTAGATATTCTTCTGGATAACAGAAATGTAAAGAACGCGGATTGGAGCAATGGAATCACACACGTTTATGCGCTGTACGTACGCATGTATCAGCTTAAGGGCATCTCTGAAGTAAGCCAGGTGCATACGTCTGCAGAGATCTCATCTTAGCTCTTGCTTGCAAACCAGCATTATTATAATTCATTATCGGAACAACAAAATGCAAAAAAGGCAACGGAAATTGCAAGTGTGGATTTTGAAATAAAATTATCATCAAGTGCCATCAACGCATGAATCTCACTTCGTAACATGTTATTTTGTATATGCAGAACAATAATAATTATTAACTGAAATAATGATGTGGTCATTGATAGCCGCTAGTTTTGAAAAGTGAAAAGCCTGCGGAATCTCAATGCATTGCCTTGTAAAAATTTGGTAATTTTTTAGTACACCTACATGTATTGGAATTGTGGTTCCTACTGAGACAATGGTTAGATTCTGGGTTCGTGGTTTCCCTCAAGAACCAAAAGAATATAAATTTGAACCACTCGATTCTAGGTATTAAAATAATTTGAAATAAAATAAATGAGTGCTATCACTGAGAGAGAAAGACTGAGAGACCATACTGCGTGATTTCCTAGACAGTTACGATGGAACTTGGATTATAACTCCCATTTTCTAAAATATTGTGACAACGACGGCAGCAGCAACACAACAAACAACGGTAGGGGCCGGGCTGTTCCTATCGCGGCGCGTAACAAAGTGCTCAGGACAAACTCTCTACACCACACACTGAGCAAACAGATGACTAACAACAATCTACGACGACACAAAGGGTTTTCCAGAGTATTCGAAAAGTATCTGGGAGCCGGCGTGTTTGTAGAAGTTCGAGAAAAGGCATCCTCGCTATATAAGACGAGGCAAAGAGAAGAGTTACAGTTACAGATATAACTCTGTCAGCGAGTCTATGTGTGCCTATTGGTCAAGAAGGTTGGCCAGGAGAATCGAAACAAGGACCTCTGAATCCGGGCCACACAGGGCACCACCTGAGCCATCTCACTCAGTAAATGCAATAAGTAGATCAGGGGGAGCACACACTCGCTACCCCTACACATGTTATTCCCCCCTCCAATGACCAAGGCAAGCAGAACCGGATCTGCTAGTCAGAGGCGGATGGCGCGGAGTATAGTAGTGCATACAATTCAATGGGAGGACCAATACTTTTGCCTTTGAGATGAAGACCATAAAGTTAAGTGCTTGATTTGTAAGATTGGTAGTTGCAGATGTATACCATTTCCCTTGTTTAGGTTTGGTGTTCACGATAAATGTTATTTTCCTGGAAAAATACAATGAACTTTTGAAATAACTGTACGACACATTTTCTTCCCAATTTGAGAACCTAAAATATTTGAAAATATTTGCACAGGCTACAGAATATGAAACTACTGGCGTTACAGAATTCCACAACCGTAAAATGTCCTGAGAAAGAAGGGTAGGCATTATTTAGGTATCTACCCTGTTGTGAATATCCGAGATTACATTTGTTTGCATTTAGATAAATGAGTCTTTGGCTCCACTTATATGTGTGAAAAAACATTTTCAAAAATGAACTACATTAATGGTGTCACAGTAAGATATGTGATAATCTTGTGACAATGCACTTCATTTTTATATTTTTTCTGAAACGTAAATCGTTGCAAGAGGACTATCCTCAGAAGCATCGTGAGTTAATCAAGAGTGGAATATGAATGTGTACGTCTTTGATTTCCTGTATGTAAGAATGTGCCGCCACTGGAATTCAGTAACCACGGATAAATGCGTCTATCTGTCCCAAGGTAATTTTAACCTCCCCTAACCTGCCTGCTGTTGAGCACCCCTGAAGTGTATGTGTATATATATATATATATATATATATATATATATATATATATATATATATATATATATATATATATATATATACTACATAGTATGGAATTGCAAAGTCAGCAAACAGTGGCATCCGAGCACTGATTCTTTTTCTGTACCCTCTTGTACCTATAATAAAATCTGTAATGAAACTACTTCTCAAATATTTCTCTCCATTAAATATCAAACATTACATAAAGCTAAATACAAAATCAAGGACCATGCCCCTCTTTGATTAAAAAAAGGGGAAAAATATACAAAATAACAAACAAACCAGAATTTGTTGCCTTTTTGTTACAACAAATTGTGGGTTTTTTAAATTTAATTTACACAAAAACCGTTGAATCTATTGAAATACGCCAAAGGGAAAAGTTGTAGTTCATTCAATTTTCTATGAATATAACCATAAATGAAGAACGTTCAATCAATAATAACTCAGCCAGGCGATGATAAATTTTTTTGATAAAAATATTTTTTTCTAGAAAACTATAACTTTTCAACATTTTGGTATTAGACTTTCTTGTTATTCACAACATGAGAAATTCGCTGTTAAAGTCTGGCGGATCATTTCACTTCCATCCTGTGTGTATCACAAATTTTGTGTTGTGTGTTTGCGAGCGAGAGACATTCTAAATATGTATCACTGGATCTTTTCAGAGAAAACAATGACTCTTTTCCCCTTATTGTTGTGTAATCAAGCCACCGCGCCTCAAGTGACCCCAGGAAACGATACAAAATGCGCCGAAGATTTTCTTTGGCGCTATTTGTACATGTTTAAAAGGGCGTGATAGATATTTCGCAAAGGAAGCAGTTTACATCGCCTCAGTCCAAAAGAAGACACCTTGTGTCCAGTCTCTGTAAGAACTGCGTGTGTATCTGAGCCACGTTGTTTGCGTGACTTATATTGTTGTCTCCATTCATAAAGCAAAAAGTTTGGCCAGCTCAGAAAGTCATTTACTGGATTGTTTTTACCAAACAGCACGTTGCGCTGTTCATAATGAAAGTGTTACACAATACATGGATTGGTACCGCCTGAATGGGTGAGCCCATTGAATGGGCCAGCACACACACGATGCGGGGGAGGGGGTGGTTCTGACTCCTACACGCACTTAACGTGGGTTCATATACAATGGCTCCCACGGTCTGCCCTTCATGCAATACCGGCTTATCGCACCTCTCCAGCCTTTCTCGGACGTCTAGCACTCTCTTACGCCAACAAACCATGTTGCAATGCTATTGCAAACATAACCTATCTGGAACAAATCACAAAATACTCATCTAAGATACTTTACCACGTGCTACCAAAAAATTCGATATCGAAATTTTACCAAAAATATACATTTTGAGGCTCCCTGAAAAAACAAGAGAAAAAGTTAGTATGTGTGTCTCTCAAGAGCAGAGTAGAAAAAAAAAATGTGTTGCACTCACATAACTTTCTCTATTCTACGTAACAATATGGTGGACTGCGTGGGTAACATGTAGTCAGCTGTTGTGTATTTTAATAAAACGTTTAATTTTTTTCTGGAAGATTCATTAATGATTGTCAGTGACCATTAACGTATATTACTGAGGTGGTTATTAATAGTTGTATTTCATCGTAATGACGAACTGTGTTAACAGTGTTTAAATTTTACGTTATGAAATGAGTTCAAATCTCCTGTCTATTCATACTAAGATTAAAACCCTTACAATTGTTCCTTATCTCTTTCGCATTTGTCTCATATGTGTGTCCTGGTGTGTAATTTTGCCTTAGACACGATGTAAAAGGTTGAGAAATAAATCTTCAATTTGTAGAAAATTGCGGTAGTTTTCCGGGTACTCTAACCTCAATTCGCTTTGTAGTAGACCCAATAAGCCTAGGCCCGTGTCCTATTCTCCTGACCATGTCCACCAGTGTCTTTTACTTCTAATACATATTTTCTTCCTACTGAGACAGACTCGTGGAAATATATCCCAAGTCTATATTTAATATAACAATCGCTAAATTAACATTTCCACCCGCCTTGTTTATTTCTCACGCTTGCTACGTGAACTGTGAAGTCCACTTTATTTGAAAGCAATTTTGGTATACATTAAGAGATAGACAAAAGCGTACTCTTTAAACTATACAATTTATTTTAAATAACTGTTTGTCAACTTCTAGTCATTTTGCTTAAATTTATAATATCTTTAATAATTATAAAGTCATATTCGCTATTACTTCGTTTCTCGCAATATCAGACTTTTAAACTCATCTGGTGGAATAGGTAAATCAAATTAGGTATATCTTTGGTATTATTAGCTTCTTCTTTCACAGCGTTACATGCTGTTTTACATTTATTTTCGATAGTTTCAATATAATACATATTGGCAATTAATTATTCCTTCACACTAGCCGTGTGTAAGACAAAGATTGAATAATCGTATACCATAGGCAAGATTTGAACTGCGGAAGCGGTTGCAGCGAGTCAGTTAAAGACTTTAATTTAATGCCAGCATGTTGCTGTGGTTAGAGCGATCGGACGGAGACCGAAAGTTCCCTGGTTCAAATCCCGAATATGGCATTGAATGTTTCAGTCTCATTCTACCTTTCCAATAGTGCATATATACTGATTTTATATTTCATACAATTTTAATACGGCTTCTGAATTTTTTTTTTTTTTTTTTTTTTTTTTTTTTTTTTTTTGTACAGTTTAAAGAACCATAACCATGTTTCTCATACTATTTATGTCTATTTATATTATGTAAGGCAAGTTTTAAATCGTTTATCATTCTTCTTTGCTGGAATAATTGATGGATAAGATTAATAATTTTATACGGAAACGATCGAGAGATAGATAAATAATTACAATAAATGTTTGTATGATAACATCAAAGCGTAATGTAATAAGCCTGAGTTACAGCCCTCAGCTGAATAGTGTAAAAGTATGTCGGATCATTGGAATCAATGCAATTGATGAAGTTAGCTACAGGCAATTAGTGAGACCTGGTATAGCACAGAAAAAATATTAGTTCAAGGTGTGCCTGAAAATCAGATGTCTGTAGTGGGTTTCAGAGACTATGTAGATATAATTTTGAAAATTAGAAAGGCAAGTAACTTTCTTAGCACTGAGCAAAGTTGCAGAAAGAAAATTGTGTTTCAGATACGAATAAGCAGCTTTATGTAAGAATGTTGGGGTAGCGATAAGTAGACAGGCTTTAAGTTAATAAAACATCATGTATTTATAAAATTTACGTATTTTTCCCTTCGTGTTTTACAGTGATCAGTTCTGAAGCCCGGCAGAGGGCGGGGACGGAGTGGAATCACATAGACGTGCGCGAGTCCCTAACAGTTTGACAAATAGCCACCTGACGCGCCACCGAAGCTCTTACCAACACCCAGAGAGGGCGTCGAAGCGCTCCTAGCGGCCAGGACAACAGCACGCAGCTACTTTAAGCAGGACCTGGGAGAAGATTTATAGAGCGCAAGTAACCGCATCATCTGCCAGCATCCACGCGAACTACGCATTGACCACCCAAACCTGAAAGATGACAAGGGAAGTGAAATGAAGTGACGGAAAGGAAAGAGTGGATTTAAAGTGTCTCAGCATTCACCTAATTGACAGCGGAAACCACGAAACAGTAAAGTCAGTGTGTGGTCGCCGAGGGTCAAAATATACCATTATAGTTGTGGTCGTTTAGCTTTCTCTAGGACAATGGAATATACACGTGGAAGGTCACTGCTACCACAAAGGTAAGGGATGGGGGGCACAAAATGTTTTACGCACAGAAATGTCGGAAGTCTATTCATACCTATCTGAAAAGGCAAAGCTGAAAAAATTTGAATCATAAATAAATTGTGATTTTAAACCGGTTTATATTTTCCTATCCTCTGTAATTGTTCTATCCTGTGTAATTTTCCAGTTACTCATAAAAACTGTGTAAAAATGTAATCAGTATAGCTTTAGAAGCTATTCATAGAAAGTTCAAGATATTAATAATATTAGCCTTGCATGCGTATTAAACATGTGGTATAGCTACAAGGCGTCTAATTTACAAGGCAAGGGTTTAAGTCAAGAAGCACAATGACACACTATTTATTTTGTCAATTGTTCTAATTAATTGTTGAAGCCTCCTTGTAATGAGATATTATAAGGTCATATACATTCATGTTTATAGCTTCAAACAAGTAATCTTAGTTATTAGAGATGTTATAGTTATTGAAAGATAGTAACGTTTCTTTTCAACTTTAGTTCTTCCTTTTTAATCCGTAACCAATAAACAATTAAAGAATTCATATCATTCTTCCGTTGCCGTTTATGCATCATACATTACCAGTCCAAAATTGTTGCTTTTTATTAAAAGATCTATTACTGTCGTAGTATTTTCGACAAATTAACCTAAACACAAAATTGTTCGTAACTATCGATAACAAATGAAGCACGACTTCCTATGCTTTTATACGTAACACTCGACTGAGAAGGTATATAATATATATTTGTGGCTTACTTTTTTTTTTTTTTTTTTTTTTTTATTTATTAGCTCCCACATTTTTCTTCTTTCGTTCCGTTTTCTTTGTTTTCTCGGTTTATTTTATAGGCTTATTTCTGTTTGTCACACATGGATGGCTGGTATTAATCAAAATATTTTAAGAGCTCTTTAAGAAAATAAAAAATAACAGCTATTTTTCGATGTAAAGCATAGCTTGGGTTTTCAACATTTTCTGCTAATCTTCAACTGGTATGGATGCATAAATACGTATTTTGGAATATATGCATTTTTTGTTTTGTTTCTGAATTTCACTGTTTTTACTCTCTCGCTCTCTCTCTCTCTCTCTCTCTCTCACACACACACACACACACACACACACACACACACACACACACACGCGCGCGCGCGCGCGCGCGCGGGAGGGAGGGGGGGGCTCCACATTTTATAGGGGGAGCGAGATAAAATAACTTTAAAAAGCGGATGTGTTGCTCTCACATAACTTTCTCTACTCTCTCTTCTATGTACAAACTATTCTTTGTTACTTACTCTTCTATTTTCTTCACATTAATTGATATAAACATTTGCAGAAATTGGCTTATTATCAGTAAATAAAGTTTAGTGTAAAGTTTCATCATATAATGATTGCACGTCGACATTTTTCTATAACATTTATACATTTTTCACCAAATTAACAGTTACTTTGTGAGTCATGAATTACGCACCAATAAACAGACATATCATCCCTCTCCCATTAAAATTATGAACGGGAGGGATCTGTTACACAAAAGAAAAATATGTAATTTATATTCGGCATGCTGGAATAAGACAATGGATAACTATTACAGCACTGTTACTATTAATATAGTCTTCAATACATAGTTATTTAGTCATTAGGTTATTATTGAAATATTTCTAAAGCCTCAAAACAGGAAAGCTTAGTACGGGCTGCCCACCCCGTCTGGCTATAGCCCTGCATTCTCGGTGAAATTTTGATATCGAATATTTGACTGGGATTAATTAGAGTTGGTAGCAGAAAATTAAGAAATAAACCATTATACCAGGAATCTATGGAACACTCATGACCTCTGATGTTAGATTTAGAGAAAGCCTTATGGATGTTACACATGAGACATTTTTTTAAGGTCGCATCTTAACCGATGCGATTAATTTGTTTTTTAGGACACTTCCGTTACAATGTTTTTATTTGCGTCGTAAGAGAATATATTGCCATGTGGTAGTCACTTGTACCCTTCCGGCACTGTTGGGTCATGACCCCGCCATTAAGGTACGGCTGGAGCAACAATGGCGATAATAACGACAATGTTTATTGTTGCGGGGATGGATGCGTCAAATGCCGCTGGATTTAATTACTCCATTATTTCTTGCGAATGCCCATGTCTAATTTACATATAGGCAACCGACACTGCCATTAAAGGAGACATACTTCTTCGGTCGGCGTTCGCGCACCTGCCTCTTGGCTCATTCATTTACTCAACCGCAAAAGTTGCGTTTTTAAACGCTTTTATGACGACGCAACTCCCGCCAAACAATAGGGCGCTCCTACGGACATAAGCTGATTCACAGGTCTTCACAGTAATACTTAGGTTAGATCTGAACTTACACTGTGTTCGGACGTTAGCCTTGTAACATCCTGAAAATGTCCAAGGTATGCAATGTGAAACTTAGAAATTACAGTTGAACCTGATTTATGCCTATTCAAGGAGAAGAGGGAATATTACTTGTAATTTGGAATTACTTACAAGTGAGACTTTGATAATGCATAGTTTTTTTAGAAAAAAAAGCAATACAGTGGGCCTATTTGTGCAAAATTTCACAAACAACAATACTTGTACGAAGAAAACACTATTTTGGACTTGGTCCACCTTTAAACTGTTATTCCTATATCTTCTTCACGTTAGTTGAGATAAACATTTGTACAAGTTATCTTACCGCTGATTTCCTTGTAGGTGCAAGGGGAATATTAGAATACAGTAGGATTTGTGCGATAGTCATATCTTTTAAAGCCTTGTAATTACGTTCTCTTTGCACACTTAACATATAAAAAATGAACAACGATGTTCATTTCACGAAAATTTTTAAGTTTTCCGAAACTGACACAAATAATAAGGAATCTCTTAGAAGTGGTTCACTCTACAAAAAATTCATTCGGACATACATATATTGTGTGTTTTAGCGAGATATGCATTTTTTGTACAGTAAGATTTTGTCTATCTCTAACGGTTTACTAGTTATGCAAAAGTCGTCCAGAGTCAATACAACTACAGGGGCTATGGCCAGAAAATTCAAGATTTGCATTTCATTTATCCTAAAAATATCTCAAACGTATGGCATTTTAATCAAAATCGTTAGAGCCGTTTTCAAGAAAATCAAAATTTTCCATTTAAAGGGTAGTTTAGGGTGGGGCTATTTTCCTCAAAATCTTCGTGTCGCATCCTTTGGTTTTTAACCGACTTTTCGTTTTTGAGTTGTGCTGTCCACAGACTGACACACACACACACACACACACACACACACACACACACACACACACACACACACACACACACACACACACACACACACACGCACACGGGCTTTTTTCTAAAAATGTTTTTTATGGATAAGGTGATCATAACTTTGGCAGGTAGTTTTTTGTTAGGTGAATGTGTATTTATGTATTCTTATCCTTATAAGTCCTATACTTTTCACTTACATTATGCCTTCGTGTAACCTGCTATTATGTTTTTTTTTTCTTATTGTCCTTCTTTACGAATGCGGTGTTTATGGTTTACAAAGGTAGTTCTTGAACTTGCCGAAATGAATAAGGTGACCAGCCCACGTTAGAGATTGCGGAATTCGCCCTTATGAACTTTTTACTACTTTAACATATTGCAAAACAGAGAAGAGGCTTTCCAGACAATCTCCTCTAAGTATACATCTCTTCACATTTCGGAATCTCCCAACGAGGTGTGAAGGCATGGTCAATATGCCGTTACCTCCTGGACCAACTTGAGGGCATTAGGCACATTCGACACACATGCCAGACCGAAAACATTTAGTATTCCCTTTTGGCTTTGCATGTCGGCAACGAGTCATCTTTTGGAACAATGCGGCATTAGCCCGCCATATAAAACAAGATCAACACGACCCAACTCGTGTTCCTCAAATCATTTACCGTCTCATACAAAAGAAATGCAACACGTGCTGGGAGAGATCCAGCATTTGGGCGCGTTCGTACGTTGACTGTCTAGTGGTAGGTTATTGTGAAAATGAAAATGTGATAAATCCCACTCTGACACCATTATGACAGTTGACAAGGCCAACTACCTTTTCTGTCACCTCATTTCTCTACTAAAACTACTTCTTCACTTGATTGTCCTCCCTTACACCCCTGGGACTTACAAGTGTGCTTAGGGGTCAGATACCTGTCGGGGAGCAGACGAACCTATGGACCGGACAGCAGGTGGTCATTCCAGCACCAAGTATACAGTGAGGAAGCAAATGCAGGCGAAATTGATGAACGGAAAAATGGTGAGAAAATTCGCCTAGACATCGCTTCGTTCGCCACAGACATCATACGTGGGTCACAAGCATTGAACACGGACCGCCGTGGTGATAGGCCAACCGTCGAACCACTCGGACACGGCGTCACCTCTTCTAAAATTGAAGTACAAAAACAATTCTATTTTATCGTTAACACAATCTAGAATCCTTCTGGCGACGGTTTCAATCAGTTATTCCAACGCTGCCGACAATTTCGACGCGACGATTAAATGTCCAAAACTGTGTTTGACAACACACACTAACATTTTCACAACGTTTGTACACACACTTAAAATTAACTGTTAATAGCATCTCATTAATAATTTATCGACTCTGAAGAACCCCCTTCTTCTGCAGTCCCAACTTGGTTTAATAGACGAGAATGACAGTATGGATTTTCGTGAAATCCAACTTTTCTCGAACTTCTCATAAATAAGCCAGCAGTCGAAATACTCTTGAATAATCTGGAAACGCTTTGTACCTACTGCCGCGCTCTGTGTAGTGCTTGTTCTGAACTCCCCATAGTCGTCGGCCGCGTATTTTCAAACAGTGGTGTTTACACCGAGCTTCTTTGAGGCTCGTGGCCGCCTAGTGGTGTAAGTAGCTTGACTTGAATGGCTTTGATGGCAACTGCCAGTCAGCGTCACATTATTTATGCATTTGCAAAACAACCCTGGCGTTACAAAGAAGTTCACCAAACTAGTAGCGCACGCAAAACTAGCAAAACCAGCACAGCAAAGAATTGGGAAAAACATTTGTGTGGCTATTGTGTGGAAAAATATTAATTACATTCAGAAAATATAAACGTAAAAGTAGTGAAAATGTGCTAATGTGGTTCAAGCTCAAATTCAGGGACCGTTCTGTAGGTAGAAACGAAATTTTCCGCTGTCCAGGTTAATTATGCTATACAAATTTTTATTTTCAAGTTAAAATTGTACTAGATGCACAGTAGTCTTAGAATTCAATTACGAAGCGGTCCTGTATTTTGACCGCGCGCTTCCTCTGCGCATCTCATCAGTGTTTTGTCGCCGCAGGAGCGCAAGCGCCTCTGTAATATTAATGTATTAGACCGTCATTATAGTCAGTAATACAGATATTCTATTTTTCAGCCTACGCATGTGTTATTACCCTACGGCGACAATGAAAATATGTTGACTGGCACGGTAGCCGAAACAAAATGTCGAGTAGGTGCCTAAAGGTAGACAAGTAGATAGGAATTTCATCCTAGAAGAACTAATGGTGGTTGAATGAATTGCGAATTAGGTTTTTTCTTATCTTTCATCAGCTGTCATCAGTAGAGAATATTTGGTGAATATATATACCGTTTCTTCTTGATTACTTTTTAGTACTGGTGTTTTGTATTCTGTCATGAACTCATGAACAAACATCTCTGCATTACTTGATGTTCCTCAAGACTTCTCGTTTAAGGACGAAAATATTCCCAGAACAAAATCTAGTATGTTGCCTTTCTCTGCAGACTCTTGTAGAAAGTATTCCTAAATATTTATTAACTATAATATCGTCACAGAGTGCATTACACTGGGTTACAATTTACATCCGTAAATTATTAAATATGAAATTTCCACGCCTATCACTGAAGCAGTTATTGATAACCAATATTTTTGTTTAGAACTATCTTGAATTTAGCTATTATGGTATGCTATTAATTAAATTAACTAAGTCTTTTATTATGCTCTTGGACATTTCCAAACCCGAATTTTTTAATTGTTTAATAGGTTTGGGCAACACTGCAAAATTGTTGTGTATAAATAGAATATTTTTGGGATAGTTCATGCGATATCAGAGACTTTGCACTTGGGTCTGCAAACACTTGCAAAGCAATGGTTCACTAGTTCGCAGACTACTACGTTATGTTGTTTTCGACTCTTGCTCTTACTAGTGGCAGTTGTTAGCACATTTGATGGCCGTGCTGTACTTCTGACGTCATTTATACTCAGCGTCCAGCTAACCTATATCGCATACGAGCGATTTTACTTATAACACTGGGATTCTCGACAAAATTCTACATCAGTAAAATTCAGTGCTTTGGGAGGCATGTAAATTTAACACATCAATTTTGGATTTTGCGTTACCTTACACACGAATTATAGTTTTTACCGTAAGAGAAATGATTTCATTTATTGCAAATGCTGAGGATTCTTTTACGCAGACATTACAAGATCAACATAGGCTAGATCCGCACGTAGCATCAATACTTTGCCGTCTGCGCACATTTTTAGGAAGGTAACAGGGAAACTATTGACTTCCATATATAAAATTAACCTACTCTGTTTATGACTCTCACTGTGTCAAGGCCAACACAACAATAAAAGTTGAAGGCGCAACTACCGATTCTTTTATGTATAATCGAATAGAAAATAAACTATTAAAATCTAAGAAACCAGTTTTAATAATATGCGGCGTAGAATATTAAAAGATGTTCATAAATGTTTTAAACTTGACTCATGGTCGAGCATAAAAAGTTGTCTAAAACAAGTATAATGGCAGTTAAGGTATCCTACGAATCTGTCATCTTAATTTGTGCCATTATACTCTCGTTTGACCCTGTTTCATTCTAATAGCCAGGTGAATGCTGGGGTGTTCCACTCTTATCAGAACTTTCTTGTCATAATTTACTCTTCTTTGTTTCTCAGCTGTGGCACGAGGTGACGGAGGTGGGTATTGCGGCATTTTTAGTTTGAAAGACTTATCCCTAGCGTTTGGTGGCACTGCTCTGGTAACCTTCCTTCCTGGGAACATCTAGTATATTCCCGGAACCCCCCAGGTAGCTCAGGTAGGGATTAGCTTAATGCCGTGTTGGAATCGTTAGGGGCTAGCGCACATCGTCGTCTGGATCTGGTCGTTCTCGGGTTTTCACTTTATCCCTTCCTCCCAGTGGCATGTCGAGAGCTTGTACTGCGGTCCAAATACTGAAGGCTCATCCATCTGACTACCTAACCCCTAACTGTACAACAGTGCGTTTTGATTGCCTCTGAAATACCACAAACAGTTTCACAATCAGATCCTTCAACATGACATTTACTGTTGACGCATGTAGAGCACAAAACAAGAGAGAAAGGAAAAATGCTTCTTCTTCTATTCTCAAAATGCTCATTTTGATACTGTTCTATCACTCTATATATTTCTGCACGTTGTTGTTCTGAACCAATATACATAGTACCAGAGACAATGCTGTGAAGAAATCAACGATGCCAATATCTCACTTCCAGACATTATGGACAAATATCTCTTTGGAGACAGCCTATATCTTCTGTGATTATGAACCAGGTTCTAATGGAGAACGTTATGAAAACTAAAAAATGAAGACCCATTATTTTTTATCTTCCCTACTCCTCTGAAAAAATCGTAATCATCTGCTTTCAACAACATACGCTGTAGGAAAGATTGCTGCCATTTGTCTTCAGGCACCTCTTGGTAACTTCAACAAAAAAGTGAAAAAAAGGAATACGCGTTCCTTGAGTTTTTTATCACCAGGAACTGAGTTTGCATCCCTGAAATTCGAGATCGTCTCTTCTAGGTGCGCAAGATGTACGAACAACCGTTCTGCATATTTTATCTGGTTTCACTTGTCAAGGCCTGCGTGTGGCCTTAAATTACTTAGGTCATGCTCAGAAGAACATGTTCTTCCGGTACATTTAAAAATAGAATAGTACCACAGTTTAAAATATTTTCACCATTATTATAGAGGAGTATTAAGGATGTATTTGTAAACATATACCAAGATACAGTGATTTGTCTGAACTATTTGCTGTTATTTCTTGTCTACGTAATAAAGAGAATGATATGGTCAGAAATTTTAGCAAGGAATTAATGAACTCAATGGTGAACACTAGTGGTAAACACCGACATACGCAGAGCTCAAAGTTCAGCAGAGTTCAAGCAAAGGGGTTGCAATCTCATCGCGAGCTGATCACCGATTTCTGAAAAAACCTTGATACAGATAAGTTACCTCTACATTCAAATGTTTGCGAAGTCTATAGATCAGCTTAAGTATGTAGGCTATATGTAACCTAGCACAGAAACTAATTTGTTTTAAATTTTTGGAAATAGATTGTTTTGGGCATTGCTACATTGACTTGGACAGTGATTTTTATGTCGATAGATTAATACAAAAGCTTCTTCCTGCAAGCATTTCATAAATAACACATGAATTTAAATACTACGGAAGATTTGACGACAAAATGTTAAATTCTATGAAAAAACAACGTAATAGATATTAATTTCGATTCGTGCAGTTCGACTTCGTAGTGCCAACTGACCAATAAGGAAATCCAAGAATTACATATACAGGATGTCACAAATTCATTTCTCATCTCGAACAAATGGTATTTTAATCAAAATCGTTAGGGCCATTTATAAGAAAATCAAAATTTTCGAGGAATTTTCCATGTAAAGGGTAGTTTAGGGTGGAGCAATTTTCTTCAAAATCTTCGTGTCGCATCTTGAGAGACATTAATCTTGAATACCAACTTTGGTTTTTAACCGACTTTTCGTTTTAGAGTTATGGTGGCCACAGGCTGACACACACACACGCACGCGGACTTTTTTCTAAAAATGCTTTTTTGGATTCAGGGGGCCTCAAAACATGTTTCCGGTGAAATGTGTGGAATAGTGGTAGAGTAGTAGAGAAGGTAAAAAAGGAAGGCCGAAACTAGGATGGTTAGATAGTGTAACCGAAGATTTAAGAAAGATTGGAATTAGGGGATGGAAAAGTAAAGTGGAAGACAGGGGTTTGTGGAGGAGGATTATGCAGGAGGCCAAAGCTCATCAAGGGCTGTAGAGCCAGAGGAGGAGTAGAACCGCATCTTTATGAGCACTAGTCATTTTGTAGTCTTAGGGAGAATACTACAAGGTTTCTTCTGAGTATATAATTTTCCTTTCTTTAGTTGTCTACAAGATGGGAAGTACTAATAGTAATACCTGGGTGAATAACTGTCCTCATGAACAGCGTGGCAGACTAGTAATGTTTTCAAAATATTTCTAAGTTGGACCCTTTAAAACCAAGGCAACACCGACGTAATAATGTGACAGCATGATGCAGCTCCGTAATTTTATCCTCTACTCCATTGTTTGCAACCTAGGTTCCACAAAATGAACCTCTTTGGTAGCGTTTAAAGCCTTCAACGATACATAAGCATGTAACCAGTTTTCTCCTGGTATGGCGATGGCGATTATGACGAACAACAACAACAATCGTAACTCTTGGCCCATGACAACTTGGATACTCCACAGGCATTCGATTACGATGACGAAGCGCTCCTGTCTCGTTAAATGACAAGTTTTCAAGAAATGTAATTTGGCACGAAGTTACTAATGTATGTGAGAACGCGTCCTAGATTGCATGACGGTATCACAGGTGGGCCGTGAAGCAACACTCCTCGGGTCAGCAAACACTCCAGCACCACACAAGTGTTGCTCTTCAACTCGGTCTCCTCGAGTGTTATGCATCCCTGGTATAGCTCTCGTCAGTGACGCACTGGCTACACGAAGATACGCTATCAGTAGGGCAAATATTTCGCGAATTAAACTAACAAAATTTTATTTTCTAAATGACAGGGAACACGATATTAATTTTCACTATAAACAGTAAAGGTAGTTTGTTTATAACAATGCCACATTTAGTGAACAGATGTAGAGCTTAAATATCGTCTGCAACACGTATTCTGGTGCATTGGAGCAAAGGTTGGCAGCAGGGTTGCCAACTCGTACGATAATTATGGGGACATACGATAATTTTAATGTTTGTACGATGGTTGTATTATGGGGTGTACAATAATTTGAATGTATGATAGTTCGATATCGGCGAAATATCATTTTCACTGGTTTGTCACTCCAGCGAAGTGAAACTAATTAGAAATAACACCACTGTTGTCCTCATTGTCTGTCTCCAGCCTATAGCTACTAAGCCTGCTACCCTTTATCCTCTTATTGCCAGTGTGCCCAGGTCTGATAATTTCAATGAAGAAGGCACTGTTCAGAAAATTGACGATCAATGTAGAAAACTCGGAATACGTGCTATTCCGTGTGAAATAAAGAACATGCCTGAACCTGACAGTTTCTCGAGTGCTGTTAAACATATGACACCTTGGTGGAAATACTGATTTCAAAGAACTAGTGGCCTTTGCATTATCAGTGGTTTCCTTGCCCTACAGAAGCACTTCTTGTGAAAGAGGTTTTTTTTTTTTTCTAAACTGGGTTTAATAAAAACCAAAGTTAGAAACAGATTGGCACTAGATACGGTAAATGAACTCATTTTGCCGCCTCAACTTATGAAAGAACGTGGTAGATCTTAAAATCTGCAAGTCACCGAGAAGATGTTAAGGTTTATCTCAACAACAAATTGATGCAATGCTGCAACGGTTGAGGAAGATAAACTTTCAGATAAATAGTGCGAGAAACATAAGTGCTAAAGTTGTAATATTTGTTGAGGTCATCAATCTTGTAAGTCAATATAATAAACATCATTACTCTTATATTTTCATAAGTATTATACTGATATTTTTATTGTTGTAGCGTTTGCTTTATGATGTACGATAATTTTGAATCCAAATCTATAATTTTGAATGGCTGGTACGATTATTTTACTTTTAAATGTTGTCAACCCTGGTTGGCAGCGAATGCTTCTGCAACTAACGAGGTTACCTGCACTGCTATTGCAGATAGCTTCGACAGTTTCCGTCAGTACTCGTTCAATCGCATCCAGTATAGGGCTTGGAAACATTTTTTGCGGTACGTAAACTAAAGAATATACAAATTTAGCATAAATATTTCAATTAAGTACACAGGTATAATGATTGAAAGCCTCAATGCCAGTGCATTACTGGTGTTGCTATTATGTGTAAAATATCACTCCACTGCGTAACAGATATGGGAGAAACATAGTCCGTGTAACTCATTCTAACCTTACAATCGCATTACTTAATTAGACCTAGATCTGGCTTTCACAAACAACCTAGTTAATAATAATGCTATGCTTCACCTTGTCGAAACTTGATGCTCCACCAGTCGATTGCGTATCATTATGCTAGACGTGCTCAAATAAAGTCATGTCAATAGTACGATTACGTTAGAAGCGATCCAAGAAATAAACCAAGGTTTTCTATTTGTTCTTTTACTACATAATTTCACATTTTTGTAAACGGACTTAACTACACTGGTATTTGCAGGAAATTTAAGTCAAACTGTTCCCTGGTCTCTCCTTAATAGGGAACGCTGGAATAACACTGGAAACTGGCTAACATATGTTTAATACTACAATAAATATTGTGGTGAAACAATAAGAAACTGTGTATTTTCCAACGGTAATCGTTTGTTTCTTGTTCATGAACAAATGATATGCTTTCATGTTCTCTGAACAAGTAGAAGTTAGATTTAAGGTTGTATGTTTATTTTTGTATTAAAATAGAACTTCGAATCCATAAAAGACTTCTCACTGTGTTAAAATTTATGTGATTGGCACCCATGCAAATATTTTCCCAGGCAGCTCGAGAAAGTAATACAAAAACTATCTCTATTAACCCTGACACCTGAGTGTTGTTTCAGGCGATTTCTCTTCCGTCAGAGTTTGACTAATTGTGTCGTATCAGGGAATATGCCGGAACCCCGCTGAGACTTTAATCTCGCTATCAGCACTTGCAGCCTTTCTTTAACATCGGGGTGGTTTTTATGCATTCTCCATAGGGTTCCTCCTACACACTCCTTCAAAAGGGCGTTACTGCCAAAAGTCAACAGCTTGTTACATTCTCGAAGACACTTGGTATTAGAATGGAGGGCATTGAGGGGAGAGCAACGGTCTGATGTCACATTTCATCGTCTGGAAAAACATTTGACAACCAAGATATTTCACAGTGTGGTTCCCGTCATTTAACTTGCAGACACAGGTAATTCTATATTCGGGGAGGTATTTTTTTTCCAAGAGCTGAAACGAAAGGTGAACCAAAACAGAAGGACGTACAACAACGCTACTAAGTACCTAAAAATATGTATATTACAATTAAGGGTTATTTATTACTTCTTGAAAAGTCTACAATACGTAATTTTAACAATGTGTGCTGTCACATGATTGCTATATGAAGTAAAGATAAAAACAAAGCTCACACAAAATATATGCGTTTTCTACGAGAACAATTAATTTCAAAGCTACCTTGAAGTTCCTTATTACGTGTGTACTGCGTGGAGGAAATGCTGTATACTACCCAAAAATTTTATTTCCTGATTTTAATTGAAATGCAAACTTTCAGACTCCCTGAACCCAAAGAAAAACACACAGATGTTTTTAGAAAAAGATCTGGGTATATGTAAATATATTTTAAAAAGGTGTTTGTTAACAATGGTGTCTATTGACAGGTTCATATCGCACCGCCTGTGTGCCAAAATTTCGTCAAGCAGAAATTCTTTTTGATGCACACTTAAAAATCATTGTCCTCGGTCAAATTTGAACCCGCGACCATAGGACCAGTAGACCAACGTCTAAGCAACTGAGCCACGCGGACCGACAGGTTGTGTGTGTGTGTGTGTGGGGGGGGGGGGGGCGTTCAACATATTTCAGGGATACGACAAGAGGAATTTAAAGAAAATGTCTCTAACCCAAACTACCCTTTACAGGGGAAATTTTTAGAAAATATCGCTTTGCTCAAAAAGGCCGTAAATGATTTTGATTAAAATGCTACAAATTTAAGACATGTTTACGAAACATATCTCGAATTTTCTGGGAATTGCCTCTGAATGCTGCTTCATTATGGATGATTCTTGCTTGCTTAACTGGTAGGCAGACAACATCTTGCTACAGTTTGTTCACCAGCTCATGGTCCCTGAAAGGAATGCAGCAAGTGAGTACTTAAGTAAACAATTCCAGACAAACAGCGATATCTCGTTCTGGTCGAGGTTGCGATACTAGTACCAACCTTGAAATGTGTATTTACGCTAGATCAAAGTAATGAAATCTCTCAAGGTAGTGGAGCTTAAATGCTATTTTTATTCCATGCAGTATATTGAGTTTATAAAACGCAAACGATATTTTAACTATTCCGTCTTTCTCCCACTGTTCATTTTCTAGCTTTTCTATGTGTTTTCAAAAATCCTGCCAATCTGTTTCGGTCACAAGTGATATACTCTCGAGCGTTATATCGTGCAATTCCTGCAAGAATAAATCACCTATTACAATGTTCTGTTCATTTTACCTTGGTAGAAGCTAGTTCAATGGGATTGAGACCATACGTGTATGAGGGCAAACAAACGACAGTGTGGCCCAATGAAATCCAAAGTGTGTCAGCTTCAGAAACCTCTTTCACTCATCCTGTAAAAATCGGTTTTACACACGCAGCTGTCACTGTGGAACCCTTAATTCTGCAACCAGAATATTATAGCAGGTTTTACTCTACTCTTAAGGGTGATTTATCTACTTCTACATTCCTTTTTTCTTAATTTCCGAGATAACGCGAGTGACTCGTCCAATTTGTAGCTGAAATTAAGAGATATTAGCATATTAGCAAGCAAAAA
This sequence comes from Tenodera sinensis, assembly GCA_030765045.1. NCBI lineage: Eukaryota > Metazoa > Arthropoda > Insecta > Mantodea > Mantidae > Tenodera > Tenodera sinensis. Next base: position 100,138,505 of record CM060971.1, read on the forward strand.
TGCAGATAAGTTGGAGGTAAGTTGGCAACCTAATCAGCAGCAACGTTATTTACGAAGTTTACAAAACTCGAGTTACTTTATCGTGGAATTTCCCTCCTCTCCCCTAAGATCATGAAATTTTCGACACAATATTTCAAAGCGTTTGGTCATAATTACTTGAAACTCAGATTTTATATCATTCACTCTGGATGTAGCATATCTGGTTGGACCAGGTGTTTGACAAATTGTCACTTCTAACCACATTGTCTGAAGAACAATCTTCTGATTTTGATGTAGGGTGAATGCGCCTTGAACAGCATGATTTTCATCTTCAGAAATATTCTTCGAAATATTCCTTTCCTAAGGCTCCCAATTCACTTTCATTGAAGTAACATTGTGTATTAATAATATATCACCATTCACTACTGTAACTAAAACTGCGTCCTCTTTCAACAGTTAGTATGATGTAACCGATTTGTATTCTCGTATATTTATTTCCTCAACAATATATTTCCATTTTTGCAAAAGCCAACCGACACTATATTGTTGTATACATTGACAGACATGAATTTTGACGTCGTTGAATGTGAAATTTAATGAAAAAATGTAGTAACTAGTTTTAAAAGCAATCGGGACGTTATGACCCAAAGAACACAAGTGTAACAATTTCAAATATAAAATTACGAAATACTTATTTTTATTTAAATTCAAGATTTTATGAGTAGTAGGTACATATAAAGCGGAATGACAAGTATCAGTTATTAAATGTAAATTAGTACCACAAAAATAAATTTATTGTCGGATCATCTGTCCTCCAGTTAGCAACGTTGGCCAAATTATGAAAATAAAACGTTGGCCATTCCGCCACTGGTCCAGCAGGCACTCGCTACGTACCAGTGAACACAATCAAGTATGGTGACATCGCCAAAATGTTATAGTAGTATACCTACTCTCTCTCTCTCTCTCTCTCTCTCTCTCTCTCTCTCTCTCGACACGAATAATTGAACTCGAGAGCGGGCAGTAGCTCCTTCTTGTGTGTGGAAAGCCTGGTTCTTCATTGGCTACCTCTTAATGGTCCACAAGCGTTGGCTAATAGAAAATAAAAACCTTCTTTTTGCCCCTCCAGTATTACTATTATTGTTACTTATGAGGTTATAGGCTTTTCTTTTCTTTGCATTCCAGGAGCTGGAAGCTATGGTCCTCTTGAAGGCTTGAGGGTTTTTCAGAAGTCTACAGGTCAGCACAAGTGACCCCGGCTCCCAGTTCCACGAGTAAATAAATAGATCGGCAACTTGACAGACAGGGATGTGCAAGCAACTACGTTAAGTGCTGAGAGCAAATTCATCAGCAGATCTGGTTACCTTCAAAAGCAGTTTCGAGTTGACGAACAAGTTTCTTAGACTTTTAAGAACAGTTTTAAACCTGCGACAGTGTTTTAATAATTATATTTTGGGCACTGAGATTCTTTATCTTCAGGCCTTTGTGGTTTAAAAGAACAAAAACTTTATTTATAGTTTACATTCTTAAAACATTCCGTCTTTTAAGCCTAATAACTTCTAAGTTAGCCACAGCACATGTCTGCGACTGCATTTTTTACAACTATATCCAAATAAGTTTGCCTGTATCAATAGCTCTGAAAAACTAAGAGAGTCTGTATCAGTAGATAAATACTATAGCCAGGTAATCTGTCAATAAACTGCCCTAATTTGTTAGGTTAAAAGCTGAACTAAGTTTATTTTCTTTTTTCCCCATATTGGTATTAGCTATTAATGTAGGTCATGCAATCTCTCTTGCTTAGACAAAATGTTTCATCACAAAAATGCATTCATTACTAAGCACCAGGTACATAACCTAAATAATAATTAACACATTTAAATGTAATGAAATTCATATTAATAATTTAAAACAATTTCTTAATGAACAATGCAAATTGTGTGTGGTAGCATGTTTCTGGAGACACATAAATCGCTATAAAGCTATACGTGATGTTTTCTCACAGGAACTTTCTTGAAACCAAGTATATGGAAAGATTTAAATTAATCTAATGGCAATTTAAACTATTAATTTAACGATATTTATGCAACTCAAAATAAGTCTTTAAGAATATCCTAGGGTACTATATACAGCTTCTTAGTATTACGTAAATTCCGTAAGACTTTTAACGAGAGTTATACTAAACGTATGATATATGAAGTTCAACAAGGGGTTAATGCTGAGGATTTTGACTTATGAAATGTAAGTGAACAAAAAGTACCGTAGATTCACATTCGTAGTACTTACTTTGAAGAAGACAGAAACCCATTTATGTCGATTTTATTTTTCGTAATGTGAATAACCATATTTGACTATGTATGCGATTGAAAGTATTTACCTGTCTAGGATATTTTTAAAATGACGCATAAAAATTCTAATCTTGAAAAAGCACATAAATATTTCTACAATTTATTGAACTTCATTAGATTTGTGTATGACATTAGAGTGTAAAACATAATATAAGCAGTGGCCACAATTAAGAAAGTTATGCATTTCTGTTTGTAATACCCTAGATCGATATACAGTAGTTAACGTGGAGGTTAAAATCTTGATGACATGGTTTAGAGAGATAGACAAGGTAAGGGTAACATTACTGATTTTGAAAAAGATGCAATAAATCTGTAGGTACGTTGCCTAAGCACATTTAATTACATGTGGTTTTAACTTTTGTAAGTTTTGGTTGACTATTTTTGCACAAGTACCAGAAGGTAATAATCAAAATCTAAAGCCGATATTTCCGATATTGAAGTATCAACGTTGGAAATTCACTTTTTTGGAGAACAATAGTAATAATATATGTATTATAGATTGAGAAAATACATATACGTACATTTATGGTAACTGTTACGGTGGTAGCAATGGTCCAAAGATACTGCCTTATTACATCTCAAATATTTGAAATTACTAACAAAATTACTAACTAAAATATAACTAGTACCGTGTTGAGCCTATCAAGCACAATAGCTCGAATCAAATGTCAGGCGAACAGACCGTAAACTTTGCTGTTACGAGCAAAAATGCATATGTTCAAAATATGTTTTTACAATATGAACGTATAAAATCAATTCTCCTCTATTTTTAAAATTGCTGAACTGTCACAGTAGCCAATAGAATAGACAACAACGTCCATGAATCACTGACTTCATGGTCCAACAACACTTTTTCTATATATGTCGTTCATACAGTGGTCAATATTAGCTGAAATAATTCTTGTGCAATAAAAACTGAACATCTGCACGCTGGGCACAAATGGACAAATCTAGCAACTATTTTCGTTGCATGTTATATCAGCATACTTTAGCACTTTCTGTCGAGATCAAATGCCTAATAAATGGAGCAACCCCTGTATTAGACAGCTTCTAACTACAAGCATAGTGAACAAAATAAACATTAAGATGCTCGCCAGTTCTTGTCGCCAGATCAATTTTCAGGAAGTCATCGTTTATCTCGGTAATTAACTAAATTCATATCACTTATCAGCCAATGTGAATAAGCACCTCTACCACCCGTAAATTAAGTAAACAAACACGGATGGAAAATGCCTCCAGCCCAAGACGCATGGCATGTAAGGTTTTACATCCCTGTTGTATTTGCATTCTCTGTGGACCATATACGCCAGAGATTTACATTGTAAGCACCTTAGTTCTTTTGTTGAGGAACCACTTGTCTACCGTCATTAAACATTGGCCTCAGAAAAATGGGCAGAATAAATAACGGAGTAGGAGGCGTTATTCAAAAGGGACAAGCATCCTGCAACTCTATCCTGAAAGCTTCATGCTTTTGCACTGCATAGTCCTTCTTATAAAAGGTTAGAGCAGAAGTGCTCTTTTTCAACTGACATTGTAATACATTCTTTGCAAAATAATGCTAGATTACTAGCTAATACATATGCTGCGGTCCTAATAAAACAGTATGTGTTATATTTACATAACTTGCTCTATTACCATCATGTAGTTTCGCACCTCTACTAGAAACTATATTAAAAATCAAATAGTTTTCAAAAATGGTTTAATTGAACATTTCACTTTAAGCACAAAAGGGATACAGAAGGTTCAAATACACTAGTCAAATGTTTATTTGTACATCTTGGTTTGAAATTACGTACCCTTTCTACAATAACACGAGAAACAAGTGAATGGTGACAGCACTTCAAAAACTATGTGATATATGTTTTAAAAACTTCAAAGTTTAGCATACAAACATTCCCAAAATAGTTAATCCATCAAAAGTATGTATTTACATACACCGTGGATCGTAACATCATCTCTGCTGTTTGTATGTGACATTTATGCATCGCTTTTGTATGTTCGTTGTACTTTCTTTCATGGCGTAATAATTTAAGTGGTTTGTATGTGGTAGGATATCTCCGTTTTACCTTTGTCTGTAAGGCAGGATCTCAGTTCCTCACCTTTTTGCTCCAGACCCTAGGGTAGATGGGGAATAATCCTAGTGGAAGAAAAATTAATTCTGGAATTCACTCCCAGCTGGCAATCGAACCCGGCACCCCTTGTACAACAGGCATGTGCTCTACCGACTGGGTTCTACCGAAATCTCTAAAACATGGCCCTTCACCATTCATACATAAGTGCCGTTACGCTAACTAAAACATAAAAGGTTGCTTAAACATTCCTTGTATGGACATAGCAATAACCACACAGTTTACCACAAAGTCAAGTTTTGTTTACTATTCTGTGGAATTGTGACCTATAGTTAGATACTTTGCGTGTGGAATCTGCCGATAAAGGATGCCTGGCATACTTGATATCCAGAAATTCAGCTACGAAACAAGGCACTTGGAGAAATGCCATGTTTCTCGAATGTTTATTTTAAACATTAAACTACAGAAAAGGAATTGTTACAAGCAATGACAGCGTTATTTTATTTTAATTGCTGTGTTGCAAAAGCTTGACCCTTACTTGACCAAGTATTTAAACGGTTCTTTTGGGAAGGTGAATACGCGAAGATAAAGAGCAGGAAAGTTCTCACTTCAAACATCGCGCATTTGTTGTCATAGTGAATATATTTATCTCTTTCATCGTTTCATAGTAGGTTATCCATTCTTTACTGCTCAACTAAACCAGATACGCTATTGAGGTTCTAAGAATAAAAAAGAAGAACAATACGTATGGAGAAAATACCATTATGGAAGAGAGAGAGACAACAGCATGACTCAAAAATATATAGTCGGATAGATAGCAAACGTGGTATTTAGTTGAGGTTCTTCCAAACATGTGACACCAAAGTTTCTAAGAAAATCCTTACTCTTCAGACTAGCCTTCATGTTTTTGTTTCGTTATTCTCAATATTCTAAAAAATAAGTGTTTAACTTTAATTCTTATTTAATTTTGTATAGTTTGTAATCCATAAGAAATGTGAAATCATTTACTACATCTTCTTTGGGTAGATAAAGTATAATTTCATTTTGTTGTGTTATTCTTTTACTTTCTCAACTATTCTATCTTTAACTTAGTAAGTAGAAGTGTTGCATTTCATCCAAAAATCGGATACTGATATATCATCGGAAATAATGTTTTAAAACTCCCTAACTATGATAAAAGAAATGTTTCGGAAACATTGTATGTGTGCGTGTTCTTTGTGCCGATCTGTGGATAGCATAACTCAAAAGTTCGGTTAAATACCAAACTTGTGTTTAAATTCAGCATCCTTCAAGGATGCAACACGATGATTTTCAAGAAACTCCCTCTACCCCAGATTACTCTTTGTATGAAACTTTTTTCGAAAGTTTTGATTTTCTTAAAAATGGCATTAATGATTTTAATTAGAACGCTATATTTTTACGGTATTTTCATGCTAAATGAAGTATATATCTTGAATTTTCAGAGAATGTCCTCAAAGGTATTTCCATTCCGAATAACTAAAGCATAATTGCTGAACCATCAACCACAGACCAAATCTTACTGCACAGAAAATGTACGAGAGATATCTTTAAAACGCACAATTTATGTCCAAATGCATTTTATACCGCTTCGGGAATGTTCCTGGTTATCTGTGTTATTTTTGCAATACTTATAATGTTCTGAAATTCTTGGCTGTGCAAAAAGAACGGATATTCAAAGCTTTCATATAACGAAGATTTGACTGTCACTTAAAGCCTACTGTATTCACCTTGCATCTACAAAAAAAATTAGCAATCAGATAATTTCTGCAAGAGAAATAACAGTTTTAAAGAATAGTCAGCACAAGAGAAGAAAAAGTTATATGCTTGCAACACATCAGGTTTTTTATACCGTGCTCCTTTCTTCTGCAATAAAGAATTTGATATCTAGAAAAAAAAATGTTGAAATCATGAACAATCTATCACAGCTTTTTCGTTGTCAGTTACATTTCAACTTTTAAATACGAGCATGTTTATAACACAGTGTATTTTCTCACATAGAACTTACATGGAACATTTTTGTCTGTCATTTCGACTGCAGTGGCCCTCAGTCAAGATTCCGGCCATTTTAAATGTGGTCAGAACGTTCGTTTTGCAATTGTGAATTCTGAACGTTTCTCTCACGTAAGTTGTACGTCTTTTGGTTTAATCTTATATTTTACGTTTTTCCCCTCCTGTAAGACTGTTTCTTCCGTTTTTCTAATTTTCGGAGAGGGAAATCAATTTGGGATCGCAAAATGCAAATAGGAATATCCTGATAGATTGCAGTGCTGGGTAACCATGTTTATTTCGAGAACGTTGGTCACAGCATTTAAATACAGTTGGTCATTCTGTATGACATCATGGTTCATTGTTACGTTCTCGTCCTCGTATTTGTTTGATATAGCAGGAGGATAGACGTGTTTATTTATAGCGTGTATTTGCTTAGAAGTGTTATAATGGCTACTAAAGTTATTAAACGTTTACCAATACATTATTTTATCAAACCGGGTTAATTTTATATCTCAATTTTCATTTCAGCCATTTAACTTGCGAAATGAATACATTTTCACTGATGTGAGAAACAGATGCACTAAGGAATTGATTAAATCTGAATTACAGATTCCACATTCATGCAAACTATATATATATATATATATATATATATATATATATTTTTTTTTTTTTTTTTTTTTTTTTTTGAAATGGCAAAATGTAGTACAAAATTTTTAAAAAGAAGCAAAATCTGAAAATAAATATCAACAATAAAAGTGCTCATGACCAAATTAGTTGTGCCAGTAAAAAATCTTCCCCTTTTTTTTTTCCCTAAAAAAATGAAAATCTTCCGTTTTTCTTAAACAAAACCTGGCAACTCTAATCACGGCTTGCTGTTCTTTTCTTGTGTTCTAGCTTCGCTCTTAATGTTTTATGCAGAAGGCTCTTGTAAAAATCGTCGCGTTTCGCAGGTACGAACTGGATCACATTGCAGAATAGGGTGTGACAGCAGAAGCCCGTGCGGAAGATTCGGGCGGAGGAATGCTGCAGCACGTAATGGGTCCTGTAGCTCGCCCAGGTCGACTGCTTGTCGGGAAAACAGATCGAATTTATTGTACGGTGTACACCAGAGGTCAGGACATGTTACAGATACCGCGATGCACTAAAAGCCATTCTTCTCTCCACTCCCTCCCTCCCTCCTTTCTTTCTCTCTCCGCAACACGGTCGCCATATAGGGCGTTACTGCTGTAGCTACGTGGGGGCCGGCCGAATAATATGATTCATTTCGCTTATTGCAGATTTTACAGCCCCATAATCCATTCTCAGATCATACTCACCGATTCCTCTTGTTCTTCATTAGCTTTCGCCTGCAGCATAGCTCGAGTACCTTTTCCATTGGTCTGCAAGTCAATACTTTTGGTTAGTGTATCATTTTTCACGTTAACCATACGTTTGATCTGATTATTTTTGTGCTAGAAGCTATGTAGCAAAGCAATCAAGAAAGACGCACAGATGTGAGGTTAGGGAAGAGTAGGTACCACTTAAATAGCATAGTATTAGAAAATAACCATTAGTATGGCTTAATAAATGGCGCTCATAACTTACGCCAATTTTTGCACACATCCGAAACACAGCATAGTTTTCTTTGGAGCATGCTAATGGAAATATCTTCATTCGTTTCCAGACCTTGGCCAAGAAACTTTCCCTTTACCTAGTACTATGGCTGGATTACTAAACGTATTACTGGACTTTGGCAAGTATTAGACAAAAAGAGGGCATCCAAAACAGTTGATACACGTGCTCAGGAATACATATATCAATTTGGGATCGCAAAATGCAAATAGCAATATTCTGATATATTGCACTGCTGGGTAACCATATGTTTATTTCGAGAACGTTGGTAACAGCAATAGAATACAGTTGGTCATTCTGTTAAAAAAAAAAAAAAAAATAGTTTTAGAAAATGGACGATTATCACAAGATATGATAATGGTTTAAGACGAATATGTAATTTATGTGCAAATAAGTATGTAGAAAAATTGATCCAGGATTATAGTTTAAATATATCAGTTGAAAAGTCAAAGCTCATGGCACTTATAGGAAAACAAAAAAATCAAAGATGTGTTGAATAACAAAGTGTTAGAACAAGTGGGAAAATTTAATTACTTGGGCTGTAATGTAACATTTAAAACCACGAAGAAATAAATAATAAAGTGAATAAATTTCAATGTATTTGTGGAACTTGCACCATGAAAAGAAAAATTAAAAATTCTATTAGGCGATGGCTGTTCCGATTTCATTGTATGGATCGGAGATATGGACAGTTAAAATGGAAGATTAAAGTCAAAAACAATATCTCTGAGCAGATCATGTTAGAAATAAAGACATAAGTAAAGAATTAGATAGAGAAAAATGGAAATGTCGTTTGCCAAGAACGGATACCTATCTCTCGCATTCCATTACAGTTATATAAATTTAAACCTCCTGATTACAGAACAATAGGAACACCAGTAAAAAAATTAGAAGAAATATTAGGCCGGAACTGGAGAAGTCCCCTAAACCATTGGTATAAGAATTTCTTTTTATCCTACTTACAGTGAATCCAAGAAGTATCTTATGAAGCTTTAGCAAGCAAATAAGCGGAAATTATATTTTTAAAATGTAGATAGAACAAGTATTACAGCTTTTTATGTGCTCTGACCATTGTAGTCATTGTAGTTATTCTTGGGCTTTCTTCGAGTAAAAGAAGAGCCCTCTGGATAGGTTACCAGCCTTTCGCAGAGTTACTCCAGTGTTAGGATTGCCACCTTAAGCCCCTGGACAGGGATGTGGTCTGTGTCATTCAACCTAGTCAGGATGTTTAAAAAAAGTGTCTAATATTGCAACTGAGTTGGTATTGGTCTAAACTAGAATCAATGTTCCTATACACATATGTCCGGAAAGCAATACTTGTGGAGATATGAGCCATTTTAGACAAATGTGCAATGTATGCACATTTTCGATAGCTTTGACATTCACTAATGTCCTTAAATGTCCCCATAGCCAGAAACCTGATAGACCGAGTTCCGGCGAACGGGGAGGACATGCTAATGGACCTCCTTGATCAATCCATCATTCATTAAATGTTTAGTTTCGGTATGTCGCACGATGCGTACAAAATGGGGTGGTGACCTCCTACATAAACCTCATGCGTTGTCATTCCACAAGCACAACTTTTCCAAAAGCACGGGTAACTCAACACTCAGCACCTGTTGATTTCTTCGGTAAGATACATAATCAAAGAAGAGCACGAGATGTTAGCAGATCTTGCAGAAGATGGACACTACTGATGACTTCGCCGGAACGGGCTGCGTAGTCTAAACCATAAAGAAGAAGAAGAAAAAGAAGAAGAACAAGAACAAGAAGAAGAAGAAGACTTAAGCTAATGTTAAATTACTGATTTCAAAAGGCATATCTACTTCTCTTCCGTTTGTTGCCGTAGCCTTGCCACACGCAATGAAATAGTTTAAAATATATACTAGATATGCAACAATATGTGGCTAATGTAAAACAGATGTACCATTCATTTGAATCCAAGAAATAAAATAAACATTGGCTTTGCCGATAAGCCCAAAATAATCCAGTGAGAGGTCCACCATAAACATAACGCCTTTTTCGTTACATCGACACTTCAAGACCGTTTATTGACCAATACTAGTCCCATTACCTAAGTATTGGATGCTAAATGCATTACAATAAGTGGTTATTTCTGTCCACCTTTTTAAAAATCCACAGAGAAGCATCATCGCATATATTTGAGATTGTTCAGCGGGTGCTTCGGTTATACGTTAACCAGGAATTCTACATGATAAGTGTGACAAGCTAAATATTTGCAGCCTTCTAGCATCTTGGCGAATTTATATAAATTGTTAGTTATTTCACTAATTGTCACACAAACACTGTATGAACAATACTGAAATGTCTATTTCAATTCGAAATAAATTCACAATTTAATGTTAACGTGATTTTGCCAAATCTCTCTTAGAAATTAAACTTTGCATGATATTTTCAATATAAAGTTGTGACTAAATTCATTTTAATTAAGATAGAAATGCATTATAACATTGTTTAAAAATCCTCGCGCAGCAGTTAGTGAAAAAATCTATTTAGACCCATTCGTCAAGAAGTCAGATGGCTCCAAATATTTGACAGGTATATATATATATATATAAGTTGGTTATTTTAACTAGCAGTTTATTTGTACCTCATTATAGAGAAATAAATAAATGAAAATAAGGTACTGAAGTTTCAACTGTTCACTTTATACTATACTTATACACTGCTTTTCAAGCCCGCCTCGGTAGCGTGCTGGTTAGCGTGTCTGCCTCACGTTCAAGAGGTCGCCCGTTCGAATCTCGCTTATGATGAGTTATCCGGGTAAGTTTTTTTCCGAGGTTTTCCCATAATACTGAGAAGACGAATTTCGGGTAACTTAAAGCTCCATGGATTTCGGGCTCATTTGAGCATCATTTCAGCCATTTTATTCATTCACCGTCCGATATGACACAATGTTGGAGGACGTTAATTAAAAAAAAAAAAAAAAAAAAAAAAAAAAAAAAAAAAAAAAAAAAAAACATATGCTTTTGCGTGATATAAAAAGCATGATCTGAACGTGGAATACTTATTCCATACAAAGTTGCTTTTATTGTTCATTTGGGGAATGTTGCTCTCTCTGATACAAGTTGAATTGTATTAAACGTAGGTACCTATGATAAAGATTTAAAAGAAGGACAAAACTGCGAGCTCTTTATCCAAAGTGATCAAACGCTGTCCTACTGTCCCTTAAACATCCTGGTTGTTGCAGGAGGCCATGACCCCGGAAAGTTTGGGAAACGCGTGGTTTCGAGCACTCTGACAGGGAGGCACGTGGTGACTTATGGGACTCCCTGTAGAGTGAGCTATGTTCCAAGGCAGCCGAGGTGGTCTTGCAGAGGTGCGCGTATTCCACAAGGATAAAAAATTGTAATCACACGCCCAAATGAGGACTTCCAACGGCGCGAATTAGTGCAGTGGTGTGGTTGCATGATTTGTGTGGTTAGTGTTGGGAGCGGCCCATATCAGCGATACCTTACAAGGAACTTAGTTTGGACGCGATATCTACAGATCAGCTGAGGCACAGGAACAACATATATGCTTCTGTGTCTCATATTTCTTACCACTACAATAAATATTTAACTTTGTCATCTTGGAATTACATGTACTCTATAGGCTGGCATTTTTTATGAACCAAATTTTTAAAAAATGTACTAATACTAATACATCACCTTGTCAATATTAGGAATAACTATCCATGATATGTCTGGCATTCTTATGTACAAGGAGGAAACAAAACAAATGTATCCAAAACAGTCTTAAGAGATCATTCTGGTACCAAATGGCCATCCTTCCGTAATTAAGCAATTTTAATGAAATTGTTAGGCTAAATTGCACCTTCCCTGATAGTAAGTTTTACTGCTCTAGATTAAATAGTTTAGTAATTAAAATGTATTATGTTTTTAGGAACAATTGAACAAAATAAAAGGTAGGCTTTTTTGCAGTTTAGACTTAAATAGAGGACTAAAGCTTGGTACGCCGGTTTTTCTATGCTTGTGCAATAAAACTGTGCATTTGTTTTCCAAAATATTAATATTTATTAGGAATGTGAATCCTTTCCTATTTAAAACAGAATAAAAAGAAATATTACTAATATTTACAAAGAAAAAAGCATGAGTGTAATCAGCAAACAAATGAACAGTTTTCTTTAACAAGTTTTATTCTACATGTCCTGAAAATTTCAGCTTTATACATCAAAAGTATGTAATAGAGAGAGTGAAAAATCAAAATCAAAACATATTTATCCAATATGTGCTTAGTGCAACCAATTGTTGAGCAGTCCCATTGAAGAAAATGCGAGAACCATTTTTTTTAATCTCCAAAGAGGTTTGTATACACAAAAAGCATTTAACATCATTTAGCCAATGATAGCAAGTATATTAACAATATTATGTTGGTAAACCAAGAAAGATCCGACGTCTTCGGATGGAAACTACTTTTAATTTCTTGGATTAACAATTACTTTAACAATTTATTAATTGGTTTATTATTTAATTATTTATACTTTCTCTTCTAAGTTATGACGTAAAGTAAGTAGAGGAAATACTGTGTTCCATTCAAAACCTCGACACCAAGAATGCAGCCAGAAATGCAGGTTTTGAGGCTTCATCAAACCAATAAGAGCATTTATATTAAAAGATCTTCTGTGAATGTGTACGAGTGTGTCTATTAATCTGTCTACCTATCTATTACTTAACAATTATACGAGTAATAATGATCAACTTATTCGTTTTCTATCTTTTGAATGAAATTGTAAATATGTACTTCAAAATTTATCACAAAGTTTGGTTTTTGTCCATATTGTGACAATTATCAGAACTAAAAGCATTTAGAGTTAATACATTTAACAGGAGTGTCAGTTATCAATTTTTTAATGCCTGTTTTCTCGCAGTGAGTTCTTAATATAAAAGCCTGTCATTTTAAAATCATTTGACAGAATGGCATGGAATTTATTCTCAGTGTATCTAAAGAGAAGTTTGTTTCTTATATAATATGTAAACAAAGATTCTGAACAAACTTAAGTATTCTAAAATATGTTATAGTTTGAATTTTTATAAATAGAAATTATTAATTTAAGAGCAACCGACACCACAAAAGAAAATGGTGGTTAAAATTGATTATCAGAACATTTTAATAGGTTCATTATGCATAAAATCTCTAACATGACAGCATTCAGTGAGAGAGCTAATTAAAATCACAAATATGTATAATTACAACAAATAATTAATATAGCTCACAGTGAAAAATGTAGAATTTAAATCGTAAACGTTTTTTTCTGATTAATATATATATAGCTCCTTATGTTGTCAGTTAATTTTCAGATTACTTGAATAATTCAGAAGGTATACATTTTAGGAAAGAATGACGATCAACACAATGAGAAACCGCACCTCTTAATCTTCCGAGTATGGGACATGAAGATTTGAAGACAAAAACTCCGCTGTGTTGCTCTCACATGACTTTCTCCACTCTTATACTAACCATTCTTACCGACCCTTATTCCTATGTCTTCTTCGTGTTACTTGAGATAAACATTTGCAGAAATTATTTCATTGCTCGTTTTTTTGTACGTGCAACGGGAATATGGAAATACAGTCGGCTTTTGCGATAGCCAAATCTTTTAAAGCTTTCAAATTCTAACATATAAAAAGTGAATAACTATGTTCCATTTGACGAAAGTTTGTTTTCCATAACTCACAAATAACTGGGAATATCTCCGAAATGGTTAATTCTACAAAAAATGTATTAAGACATGAATTGTGTGTTTCAAAAGGATCTACATTTTTGTATAGTACGATTTGGCCTATCTCTTACGGTTTACTAGTTACGCAAAAGTCATCCAGAGTAAATAGACTTCATGGGCTATAGCCAGAAAATCCAGGATATAGTTTTCATTTGTCATAAAATTTTCTCAAATATTTTAATCAAAATTTTAAAAAAATCAAAATTTTCGAAACATTTTTGTGTGGAGCAATTTTCTTCAAAATCTTTGTATCGCAATACCAAACTTGAGCTTTGAGTTATGTTTTTGAGTTCGTTTTTTAGTTATGCTTTCCACAGACTGACACACACGCACGCGCACACACACACGCGGAACCTTTTTCTAAACATGCCTTGTTTTTAGACCCAGGGGGGGGCCTGAAAGCATATATTTCCGGTGAAATTTCGACATTGAATTTTTGGGTGGAATAGAATAATTCCTCTACTTACTATACGTAGTAGAAAAGTTAAAGTACTCCAATCTGCAACACTGTTTCCATAGAAAATGTTTATCTTTGAGTTTCCCAAAGAATACTATAATGATTTTTATTAAATTTACATGTGTTTGAGATATTTGCGTCACAAATGGCATTGAATGTGGCAATTTATATTTTGGAGGGATAAAAAAGAAAGATAGTATTTTTATGTAGATTCTGAAATAGTGTAAATGTAAAACAAAAAGAAGCGCATCAGTTTGGACATGGGCACGTGGTACATTGACGCGAGGAAGGCAAAGGACGGCCCGCAATGCTTATGTCCTGTTCCGCCCACGGCAGCAGCAATATTTAGTAGAGTAACGTATGGAACAGTGCGCCTCCCCTTTGCGCATGTCACAGTGACAAAAAACACGGAACACGGGACCACACACGTGCTGGCGGGGGAGGGAGGGGGGAGGGGGTTCTTTATTTTTATTATTTCACGAAGGGGGCTGGGAATTTGACATTTATAAAGAGTGCTCTACACCCAGCCGTGTTGTAGGAACAAAACTTTGTGATCTGGTTCCCTGGATAAATCAACGGGCGCCATTGTGAGGGGCCCCGGATTTTTGTGCTTGCCGTGACAGTTTTAGATGCGGCCTGGAACGGTTAACAGTGATGACAGTTACAACTGGAACAGCTCACGAAGATGCCCTTTCCTCCACCTGTTTCTCTCTCTGTCTAAATGCCTCTCCGCATGC